>CM033459.1:7128317-7270817 GCA_019425755.1 Amaranthus cruentus | reverse complement strand
AGGATTTAATGTAGGCGTTTATACTATTTAAAATAAGTAGTTATATAATTCAAAGTTTGAGTTGTATAGCATTCAAAGTAAAAATATATAATAGGAGCAACCTTAAAGTGATTACTAATAATTTTAAAGTGATAATTACTAATAATTTTAAAGTGATCACTTTTTTAGGTTTAAAATGATTACTCATACCTTAATTGATCACTTATACTCTTAAAATGATCAATTAGATAAATAAACTACTTATATAGGCTGCATTTCAAAAAAAAAAAAAAAAAACTACTTATATAGGCTCGTCTCATGGTAAGACGATCTCATCCAAGACTAGCTTGTAAAGGTAATGTAGATCATTCCTTCAATTTGTCATGTTTAGAATATTTTTCATTCAATAAGTGAGATAAATTTGAATATAATTTTGCATTGATTTATGAGTTAAAATATATTAATGTAATTTTATCAAATTCATTTCAAAACATAAAGTTTTAAAGTAAGTTTTTTATTATTTTTTATGAAATATATTTATTTATAGACAATTATAATAGAAAAAATTTTAATAAATGAAAAAATGATAATAATAATAATAATAATAATAATAATAATAATAATAATAATAATAATAATAATGGTAGTGTCACATTTTTTAAATTGAAAATATTGAAGTAGAAACATTAATAAATAGAGTTTGAAAAAATAAGGGTAAAAGTTTATAATACTTTCTCTCATTCTAATCAAATGTCCTATTCGATTTTGGATATTTGACGCTAAACTATTACAATTTTTAATATTGTGTTTGTTTAAAAATTATAAATAGATGATGGTGATAAAATTTATTTTAAGAAAAAACAAATAAGATTTTATTTTACTATATTTTAACTTAGAGGTTAAGAAAATAGTGCCAAAAACAAATAGATTTTTTAATTAAAAGTAATTTGAAACTTAAAAAATATATTTAATATCATTGAATCAGATGGGGCTAGATGGTATGACGTGGATGGTGATGCTCCAACCACCAATGGCAAATCTCAAGCATTGTTTTACAATTCTAGCCCCTACTTCCTATTCTAATCTCCATCAAGTCTTGTATGAGACTGTCTATTGTAAGATCGGCCCATATAATATATCCATTAGTAAGAAAAATAAGAAACAATAAAATCTGAATTCACTGTAGAAAGCAATTTTTTAAATAATTTGGACTGATCCAACTAAAATCGTCACACAATGAGACGGTCTCAATTAAGAATAAGTGGATCCCGTATGAAGGTGAGGAGTGAAGACTTTATCCGTTGACTTTACCATGGCCCTTGGGCCTCAATGCCCATCTAATTTATCCGCCTTGTCTGTTTTCTAGTCAAAATGTTGAAAATTTAATCACAAATTTTTATTCACGAATTCTTG
This sequence comes from Amaranthus cruentus, assembly GCA_019425755.1. Taxonomy (NCBI): domain Eukaryota; kingdom Viridiplantae; phylum Streptophyta; class Magnoliopsida; order Caryophyllales; family Amaranthaceae; genus Amaranthus; species Amaranthus cruentus. The sequence continues at coordinate 7,269,425 of CM033459.1, read as the reverse complement.
TAAGAGACGGTCACTATGACATAATTTTACATAGATTAAATATTTTAATCAAATTAATTAAAACATTTATGTTGCATATAACTACAGTTATTTTTTTTTGAATTTAAACTCTTCATATAGACATATCTCACAACGAGAAGGTCTCATACAAATTTTATACATTAGCCGCTTGTCTTGAATGAGACAATATCACTATGAAACAAACTCATGTAATAAATGGACCACTTGAAAATGAAAAATGATCACTTTAACACACTACATGTACATGAGTTAGCCCAATAAAGATAATCTCACCATAAGACCGTCTTGTTTAAGAATCTGTGAAAAACAATTTTACATGAATTCAAGATTATACGTATGAAAATTATGGTATTTGTCACCACTAAAACAAGACATAATTTTCATATTAGATTTTGAACATCATATTCCTCCATAACCCTAAGGTCTTAAAATTTTGAATTTTTGTTCAATGTCCAAATAAATTAACTTCTCAACTCTAGTTATTTAAATTTTGTTTCTAACTCTAGGGTCACATAGCATCGAGATTTAGTAAATATCAATAGTTTTTGTTTATACTAAACAAGTCGAACTATCAATACCAATGAAAAATGTGTTGCTCTCTCAGTTCCTCTGAAACAATATCATTTAACTCAAATATATGAGAGTTTTTTAGTCAAATGATGCTATACTGCTATTGTAGAGGGATATAATCCATAGACTATACACTAACTATGTTCTTACGGTTTTACCTTAAACAGTTTAAATATCGCCAACACCAATGTATAGCCAAGTGTAAAATTCTCGACTAGAAGCAACTCTTTGCGAAAAGCTTCAAGACGATTCGACAATGGCTACAAAAAGAATCAGCCGTGTACTCGACAGATTCACAGGAACTGCTTAGCTGGATTGAGAATCTGCAAAAGATAATGCACCAATAATAAGAACAAATTAGAATAGTAAGACATATGAACTAAAGGGGAAATCAGAAAGAAAAGAAGCACCTACAAAAGGTCAATTAGATGTAAAAATTGAAGTATCAATGATTATTAAACCTTGTCACATTTTTGGATAAACTGCAGCAAGATTAAAAGCTACAATTTATAATGAAATTAAAATTTGGGGAAGCTCAAAAACGTTTATAATCTGATCGTGATATTATGATGTGGGCGATATTTTGCACTATGAGACACACCTCAGATACTCAAATTCACAAATTTTATGTGTGATTTGTGGTGGAGCTGATCACCAATGGAACGTCAATATTCTTTTCTATATCTATTATGGACGAATTTCAAGGGTAGAATTACTCCAAGACCATTACTCCATCTCAACTAGAGATAGAGGGTGCTTTGCAAAATAGCGTGCTGGACAATTTAAGCTTATTTAGGTACACAATGCTAGAGATAAAGGGTGTTTTGCAAAATTATCAAACCATCTCGTTATAAATAAGCTTATTTACAACAAACCAAATCACACTCTAATCTGCTATCATCTATCTGTCGTTTGCCAACGCTCCAAAGTCTTCACCCAAAAAAAAGTGTTAAATTAGGCTGGATTTATTGTGAACGTCATCATATTAACGGGGGAAAACGAGGTGCACATACTTCATAAGCTAAAGAGATATATATTATCCCAAAACCATATGGCAATTGGAAGAAATCCGTGAACTTATTAAGTGTGCACACTATCTTTAATTTGTCGATGTGGGATGAACCATCCCAACAAAAAGAAGGATATAATTTGCATTGGCTTGCACCATGAGAACATCTATTAGAGTGTTTGACTTAGCATACGCAAAGTTAGTAGAATGACGGAAAACATTTGAAAAGGAGAGACTGAGCTAAAGATGTATTACCAGTCTTTCTGGAGTTAAGACTTATCATGTAGATGTAGTTTTCCAGATACATGCTGTTCAATGAAGTGTTGAATTGTTATCCAGTAACGCTCTCCTCCTCTCCTCCAGTAAGCAGTAAGCCATGTATCCATATGCATGCCAACGGGGAATTCCACAAAAGAGCAGTGTTTGTTGTATGCAGCTGCCTTGGCATATAGCATTTTCATCTGACTTGGAGGAACGATCTCGTCTTTCAATCCAGAGATAAGAAGGATGAGTTGTTTAATCTGCGAAAATTATAAAATAATTTAGTTTCATATGAGATGTAACACTCCAGAAATTAATACTTTAAATTTTGGGAATTTAAAATAAACATGGGAATGAGAATTATTGTGGGTTAAAAATATGTTGAATTGTGAAAGTAGTATTGGATTATGAGAAAACAAATTAGGCTCAAGTATATGACCACTTCTAATTTTATTAATTTCTCTATTTTCTTTTTCCTTTTATTTAATTTTTCCTTCTCTATTCCTAATGCCCTAAATAATGAAAATCAGTTTACTTCTTCCATGTACTATTCATCATCTCCTCCAAACTATTTTTTAAGAAACCCTAATTTCATGAGCAAGAACAATTACTTCCCTCTCAAATCATTCGAAGCCCCACCCTCTCAATCTTAATCTTCTTCTTCTGATTTTCGCTCCACCTTCTTCGAATTCCCAGCAACACCGAAGCCAACAAGAACAGAACCACTTTTTCCCTTGGCTTTCGAAAATGACGCACATAACAACGTCAAATATATTTTCCTCTTTGATTTTGAAAGCACATTTACATCACTCATCTTTCTTGTTGCCAAACCTGAAATTCAGCAACAAAACTACCCCTCTGAAACCCCTTCGAAGCCCAACAATGGCGACTGGAAATTCTTCACAATAACCTTCCGGAAATGCCGAAAGAATCCAACAGCAATTCAATTACACCATGATTGTTGCATCAAAACGAAGAACACCTTAATTTTCTATGATTTGTGCCGAAAAAGAATGGAAGCCAAACTCAATTTTTTCATTCTTTAATTATACACCAAATCCTATGTGCTTCTGATTTCTTCTGCAAATAAGGTCTACTTTTTTTTTCTTTTCTTTTTTTGGGTTTGTTGTTATTCCATTATGTTCTTCTTTGTTGAGAAACTTTGTATTTAAAATAGATTCTTGTGATTTTCATTTATTCCTTTTCATTATCTATTATTATTGCTCTCACGATCTTGTAGTCTCATGAGAGTGATTCGTGATTTCAAGAATTAGTGTAGGTATGCTTGTTCATGTTAAATTAGATGGATCTTGAGGATTGATATTGGATATGGAGATTTAAGGTTTATTTAGAAAGATTTGTTAATGATAAATATGGGTCAATGCGATGATGAGAACCTAATCGTGGATTTTTATTCTAGTGGAAGATTATTCCAATGACTTAATTGAGATTAGTTTAGTGTTCTTGGATGTGTTCGGGCCTTTCGAATATTCTTGATGGGTTAAAATATTTATAATTGTTAAATTGGATGAGTTCTTGGTGATTAGTGTGAGATTGTGAAAATCATTGAAGTTGTGGATTGTTGTTGGAAGTAATAGGATTTAATTAGTAAGAGTATGTTAAGGTATATAAAAATTAAATGGTTTAAAATGGTTAGGATAGAAGCTTGGTTTAAACTACATATATAGGAGAGGAGATGTAATAAATTATTTGTTAGTTTAGTAGCATCGGACGCACTTTGGTGATTATATTTACTGTCATGCTTCAGGATACGACTACGTGACGAGCCTTTTTAGTCAGCTGCAGTGCATTGGTCTTGACTCTTGAAGCGACGTTGTCGGTGAGTAGTAGCAGTTCCTTAAAGGGCCTGGCCAGGCTACTGTTTTGAAAATGTTTCTTTATCAAATGGTTTTGAAATGATGATTATTGATGATGAATTGGTTATGAATGATTATGATGATATTGATATGGTCAATAGATCGGGCTCATGAGCTGGTCATTGACGGAGTAGAGGAAAAACCTCCCTTACTCCCTATTTTTTTGAGGTGAATTGTCATTCAAATATTGACTAGCCTCACCTGAGAGTGACATAGCCTTAGAGCTATGGATGTTCCTCTCAACTAGACTCCCTGTACGCACATAGATCTAGGAAAAGGATATTGCTTTTAGACCGATGTTTTGTATAACTGTGTTTTGTTGTTTTGGATTGTTACTTCTCATTCAGTTTAATTTGACTCCCTGTTGTTTTTATCTTTTAGATTGTTTACAGCTCGGTACCAGTCGGGAACGATGGGATAACAGAGATGATTAGAGTGTTCTTGGAAGATGTATATTGGACTTGAGTATGCATAGGAATAATAGCACATGTTTGGGTGTTAGTAATTGTATATTATTTGGTCATGTTGACTATTGTGGAATTTTATAGTTGTATGATTCTCTTGGACTTTGGTTTAGATGATTGAACTTAAGATTAGTTCTTTAGTTATGTTTTAAATTTTGTGAGCTTCCGCGAGTTATGATTTGGTTTTTAAATGCTTTGGGCTAGATAACATGTGGTTAGAATTGTCAATGACTTGAGATTTGACTTCTTTGGATTAGTAAACCCCGTGATGACCTGTCTTGCTCAGTCAACGGTAAGTTGAGTTGTTACATGAGAACAATTAGAAATGAAAAAGACAAAGAAGGCACAGGAAAAATATTCAGCAAACAAGAATGACACTTGATTGATGTCGAGCTTTACATCAGTCAAGGTCTTCACGGGTCAAGAAAAGTTTCACTCGTTTTGCTACATTTACATTTTCAATAAGAGCTTTTGAGTTATATTGTAGCAAATTGATTGAGATAGAAGGATGATGGTAGAAATTTACAGGTTTTGCATCGTAATATGGATATGAATTTGGTAGGTGGTTGGTGGATATTGGTATAAAAAGTCAAACTGATCATGGGTAGTGGGTAGGTTGAATATTACTTCGAAAATACGGAGTTTCAGCGACATGGTCGTTTTGGGGAGCCATTATTGAAATGAGACCGCTACGAAAATGACTTGGAAAGGCGGCTACTATATTTCACTTTTTTTTATTAAGATGCCCCTCTGCCTGGGGCAATGGCTTTCGCTAAAGCGCGTTCTGGAGTTGCTTGTTGCCACCAGAGGCTAAAGAAAAAGAAAACAATAGTTAGAGATAGTCTCTGACTCCCACCCTTCTACCCACTACCAATCATGACACGCACACATACTCTTTCCCCAACTTATTGATTGGTACCAAAGATTACTATATTAAGATATGACATTGATGTCAGGAAAAGAGCCAATGCGTCGATAGCAGGGTAAGGACTCTCCCGTCGGGCTAGCCTAGTCACGATGAACCTTCTTTTTTTGCTTGGTTTTGAAAGACACACCGCCATCAACTGACGTATCCCGACGAGACTTTAAAAGCCAACTATGGCTTGGTGGATATGGGGGGATATGAAGTCTTGCCAGCCCCATAGCCACCCACCTCGCCCCGTACCCTCTCGACCCACCTCATATCCACCCACCCCTCTATATTTGCACACTTGTTAAATTGTAAAGGACGCATATAATGCGTACATGAAGTGAATATAAGTTGGTAATAACTTTGATGGCCACGCGTCGGCCTCATATCCACAATGTTACTTTATGATAATTTATAGATTTTTTATTGACAAAAATTTAAGGATACTCTGTTTTTCTAAATTTCCCTAGTTAAAAGTACTTTATTTTTTAGCTATCGATAGATCTTATTTGAAATATGAATTATAAATATTAGTTTACAAAAAATAATATGACAACAGTATAGGGCGCATATAGTGCGAATTATGATGGGTATACCCAATTGCTAGTGGAATACATATCTAGGTGGGCAAGCATGGGTATGAAAATTTTACTTGCCATGGGCACTGGGTAGATAGTCGGTATAGGTATGAGGTAGGACATATTGCACCCGGCTGCCCATTTTTTCATCCCTCTTAAAGGAGTACACTACACTGTACACATTTAATCTAAGGATCATGCCTATGTAATTCAACATCACGAAATGGTGCGGTCATATATCCAATATATTGGATCAGGGGATAATTCTAGAGAGGAAGAACTAATACTGGTAAGCATCAACAACATTTTGAGTTACAAACATAAGCATAGAGGGAGAGAGCTACAAACCATTCCATTAAGTAGATAAAGACATCATATATTGTAGAGCTGAATCAAACAACAACCAAACACTCCGGAAAATTTGAAGTTTCAAAAACTAAGGTATAAAAGTCAATATAAGCATTGCAGAGATAGCTTTACCTGCCCAATAACATCAATGGTACGCCACGGGGATCGGACTAGAAAGTTCATGACCTTTGGACCTTTCCCAGTGCTTCCACCAATTACCCACTTCAAGAAAGGAAGTAAAACTCCGGCCATATCTAAAATTGACGTGAATGTATTTTCCAGAATCAAGGCTGCGACCTGAGATAAGCAAATCAATATAAATCAAATATGCAGCATCACATCTTCTTTGTTTTGAGAATAAGACTACATGGTAGAGCAACTTATTATATGAATTCAATTGATAATTTTTTGGTTCTACGTTAGTAGGATTAGATCCGGGCGAATAAACTATGATTTTTGTTAGTAACGGATTTACATGCTTTGATATAATTGTAGTCGGTCACTTGGTAAAATTGTAGTGTGTCGATGGAAATGATGTCGACCCGCCCCATTAACCAAATCTACTCACATGATATAATTGCAGATTATGATGCAATTGATTATTGTTGATGTGTTTGATAATTTTGTTCTTTCATCCTGGAATTGAAGATTGCAGAAGATAATCATCATATCACGGTAATTCTATAGTTTCCTTAGCTTCAGTCTTAGTAAGTGACTGCAATTATCTAAGTACGCTTCCATAACTGATAAAATGCGGAAGATGAAGTGTAGGTCAGGAAAGCTTGTATCAAGGAGTAGTCTAGAAGATATATCAAAAGGGATAGTTTCCAATAACAATGGTAAAACCATGTCATACAAAACAAAGTGAATATAAGGGAACAAGAAAGTTTAAAATTGAGATAATCCCAATCTGTCAACAATTAACATGGTTGCCGAAGAGGAAAATCATCTTTTAGCGGAAATAAGAGGATAAACCTCAAGGTTTGCAAAGTCATTTCAAAAACTACAAGAAACCATTGACAATGCTTGTTGGAACTTGGAAGTGTGAAAAATCCGAACATTGCAAAAGAAATTGCTTTGTGTTCAAGAACACACAAAAGAACTCGATGACAAAAGGTCATGCACTCAAGCTTCATCAAGCAAGGATCATCCTACTAAAGGTAATTCTACAAATTTTGATGACATCCAATAAGAATAAGGAATAAGGAATAAGAATAAGTAGTAAGATTTGAAATCTTTCTAGACTAATTTAGATCTGATATGGTTTAATCTATTCCAATGAGAATAAGTAATATGAAAAAGTAATTAGTTGAAGAGAACAAGCTATAAATAGCGTTTGAGTGATTCAGTGCTTTAGAAGTAACGACACTAAGGTCTTGAAAATCCAATTCCAATCAATGACCTCAAAAGTCGAATTAAATTCACTTAATAAGATCACTGATTTGTTATGAGAAAGTAAGTTAAAAATTAATGCCAAAGTAACCCAAAAGAGGGGTTGTTCTCCAACATGAAATTAAACTGTTCAACTTTGGAACACGTATTTAGTATTAGAAAAAAAATGGCATAAAGGATTCTTATCATGGACTTGAGGGAGCATGACAATGGGAATATTACAATTTACAATCCATTAAATACCTTTAGTTGATGAGTATGAGTCTAGGACTCTAACATGATTTAGATCGGCGGACCGCAATACACAAAAAACTTTATTTCCTTCATAGACTATCGCTTCGACCAAAAACACTCTTTTTTTCCACCACCATATCCCTTTCTAATCACTTTCCACAAATTATCCAGATATATCATATATGCGTGTATTCAAAATAAGCATAAAGTAGATTTATGTTTGCATGTGAAAATTAATCTAAGCGACATTTTAGATTATCCAAATCCAAATCTTGGGTTCCCAATTATATACCACCTATTCTCTAAGGTGTAAATTAGAAACGGTGACATTTGAAATGGACAGCTCTATCAAAAATCATTTTCTAACTGTATAACAATTAAACATATGTGAGTATCTTCACAATATACTCCTTCCAATTCAAAGCAAATATTCATTTTTCCTTATAGGTCAGTTCACTCTAAGGAGGTGTTTGGTATGATAAATTAAAATGTAATGAAAAGGGAATGTATAAATAGAGGTAAGGGTAATGGTAAGTGTTATTTTCATTATTAATTTGGTATGAACAAAGTAAAGGGGTTGAGAAAAATGATGGGCAAATAGCACATATGAACAGAAGAGTATACTGCAACATAATTATGTTACTTCCATTCTATCCGAATTGACAAAATCCTGCACTATTACTGAACTATTGCCAAAATCCATTATGTCCGAATTGCCAACATTTTTTGGAAAACAAGAAGTTTGGAGGTAAGGGAATGATTATAGCACTATTATGAGTGGTAACAAAATAGAGGTTTCCATTTCTTAAAAGTAACGTAAACGATTATTTTGGAGTCAAAACAAACACTATGTAACGGATTGCGTTATTGGTTTTCGTTAGTGACCTTTCATAAATGGATACCAAACACGCCCTAATTGTCTTAATTCTAATTTTAGTAACGATTGTTGACACATTTGGACAACTTTTTGTCATGGTCCCCCCCTTACATGCGGACACATTTTGCTGCCGTCTTCTCCTTGTCTTATTTTACTTTTTCATAATTTGTAGAGGTAGACATCTTTTTTGTTATGGTGCCTTTCATGCCCGAATATTTGTGTTTGGGACACTAGCTCTGAATCGGAGGGAATATAATATTTATATCTAGTACAACTGAAAGCTCAAATAAATTAACAATTAGCTATGTCACAAACTGTGACCAAGTAATACTACTTAAGGTTTGAGTTGAAAAGTGGATCAAGCACTGACATCTCACTCTATTACAGAACATACACCGAAAAGTCAACCAACCAAGTTATTTAAGACATAAACAGAGCAGAAAACACAAAAAATCCATTGTCAATGACCTACAACACATGAATGTCGCATGAAGTTTAATAAAATAGGCATTTTATGATGAAAATATAATGGTACATCAGAAAAGGGTTGGTGGAATTAAGGAGGCACTGATGATGTCCTTGTAGTAGAGAGAACACTCTGATTCGTAGTATATTACTCATTCTCGTAATTTAGAAAACAATTATTTTTTAGGTGAAAAGTAGGTGTGAAGACGCATTTTAGAACAGGGAGTTCTCGTTTTCACATGATATCCCCATATCATGTTCACGTTGTAGTGTCAACATACTCATTCTTTTAAGATCTTGCCTATAGGTAGATTAAAATTTTCGCCATATATAGGATCCCACTAACAGGAATAAATGGATAGAATATTCAACTAGAAACAAATAGCATCTTCACATGGAATCACAAAAAACAAGCAACAACTTCTCCTACATCCTCAATCAGAAACATTGATTCCCGAAAGTACATCAAAGCTCTATGCTAAATCAATTGTCTTCACAAATTTGGATTCAGGGATCTTTGCAGTATGGACTATGGAGCTTTTCAGCATAAACCATCATCCAATTTTGAAGCCGATTGAATGCTACAACTTTCCCCATTCCACTATTTTTTAACTCTAGTTGCTGGCCTCTTAAGCAAATCATATTAATAGGACTTTGAACATAATATTTCCTTTATCCATTTATTAAGTTTTTGTTGTGAATGGGCTAAAGAAAAGATGAAGAAACAAGAACAAAAGAAAGCAAAGAACAATGAACAAAAACAGAGCACAACAAAGAACACAACCCACAACAAGATTAATGAGGTATCTAATGATACCTCCCCCTCAAAATAAGTTTCTTATCATTAACATAAACCACAATACATTAATGACTCAACTCCAAGCTTTAAGAACACCCCTTAAAGCCAAAGTTTGAAGTTTTACTTCAAACTCTCTCAAAATACATAAATAAGAAGGAAAAACTCTCTTGGTTTCTAACCCTAGCTCTCAATCTTATCTATGCCTCCCACACACTCTAATAATGTTTTAGAGTCCCTTATATAGCCCCAAAACATTCTAGAATATAATAGTACAAGTAGAGCTTGGAGCCCAAGCAAACACAATTAAAACAGAAACACGCGCCTGCTACCCGTGCCATCCGCTCGACTCGAGCAAGGCTGCTCGACCTGGTCGAGCGAGGTCCCTGAAGCTACTGGTTAGCTGCTGCTGTGTTGCTCGATACGAGCTGTTTGGCTCGACCCATCGAGCAGCTCCTTCCTTTGCCAGCTGCTGCCTCCTTGAAGCCATGCACCATCCATTCCACGCTCAAGCATCCTTAATCCATCACCATCAATCACTTGGTCGAGTGACCCAAACCGTAGCCCTCTACACTTCGCACCACTCTCGAGTGTGCAAGCTAAAGCGTAGGCTACGAGGTGATCAAACTCGCCACCATCATCACGAGATTTTGGGCTTGACTCAACAGTTTTTAATTTTCTTTCATAGTACAACAAGCCAACAACTTCAAACAAAAAGATATTAACTAACAAGGGAGGACTCTACATAAGGAAACAAATTTGTGGGACACTAATGCACAATGGAAGGATGATCATGAGAGGATTATATAGAGCAGACATGCCACAAAAGATCTGTCATGGATCCGGATAGGCCCATAATCATGCACACATATTCTAGAAGGAAAAGGCATCTTTAATAACCATATTCTGTTATTCCATTTTGTGATGTCAAGGAAGGTTGTTAAATTTTGTGTTGAGCTGTACTTTGCTTAAAAGGGTGAGCTGTACTTTTTCATGAGCTTTCTAGAAGGTAGTACTTGCTATATATAGTCAAGAAGGGATAGATTTCCTTTATGCTTGTATTCACTAATTGGTCTTGTACCTTTGGGACTTATCGGGCCACTCGAAGAGCTCGAGGAGACACCATGTCCTCTAATACATAATTACAAGCATTCCACTATACTTCTCTTCTTCTTTTTTCTTATTATTCTGCATATTACTATACTGATTCTGTTCTTCTTCTTTCTTTTTCTTATTCTGATATTGGGTACTGTATAGATTGAGTCCATTGGAAACGAGTGTAAATCGACTGTTATAACAGTGGTATCAGAGCAGTTCGGTCATGCTACACAGACATCGCGTTTGGAGGAAGAAGTAGTGGCGTTACAAGGGGACATTCCGGATTTCAAAAAATCCATGGAGGAAAAATTTAAAGAACTGAAAAATAGCTTGGAGGAGAACCAATCGAAAGCTATGGTGGAACAAAATAAAAAATGGAAGGAGAATGCGAAGGAACAACGTAACATTACGGCAGTGCTTTCTACTCTAATGGTGGAGATGAAAACCATGAACGCTAGTAATAGAGAAAGATCGGAGGTGGAACAAGCCAGACAAAGGGAGGAGAATGTTTTCTCTTACATAGAGGAGTTCCGACAATCTTTGGAGCGCAACAATGAGAAAAGTCAGTCGTTGGTCCGCAAACTGGAATTTCCGATCTTCTCCGGCGAAGATCCCGACGGCTAGGTGAGTAAGGCGGAGCTTTACTTTGATGTGTACCAGTTGACCGAAAAAGAGAAAATGGGAGCGGCGACTTTAGGGCTTGAAGCTGACGCCCTAGCCTGGTTTCAGTGGGAAAACAAACGACGGACTATTACCAATTGGCGTACTTTGAGGAGGCTGTTGCTGAAACATTTCCGTGGCCGAAGAGGGGGGTCTCTCATGGAACAATGGATGAGCATCAAGCAAGAAGGTGGAGTGGAGGAATACGAAAAAACGTTCATACAGTTCGCGGCGAACTTGGAGGAGGAGGTAAGTGAGTCTTGTCTTTTAGCCAATTTTATTAAGGGATTGGAATGGAGAATTCAGGCTGAGTTGAGGTTGATGGATCCGGTAAACATGGATGAAGCGTTGGACTGGGCAGTGAAGATTGAGGAGAAGCTAATGGCATTTGGGCTGTTAAATACTCAAAATAGTGAAGGGCGGCAATTACCTTCTTACCCCCACCGCTTCCCCAATTTACCAACCTACCCTAAACACTACCCGACCCCATTTAACCACAAAAACCCACCCTCACAAAATCAAAACCATTCACCCTCAAAATTCCTAAACCAGAGACCATCTTCCCAAAACACTTACCACTAGAATCGAAACCCAAATATAGACCACACAAGGAAACTGAGTGATCAGGAATTCCAAGATCGGAAGGCGAAGGGACTTTGTTACCGGTGCGATGAGAAGTGGCGAATAGGTCATGTATGTAAGAAAAAGGAGCTTAGTGTTTTGATAGTCGCGGATGAGGATGAGGACGAGGACAAAGTAGTTTTTGAAGAAGCGTTGGAGGATCCCGTTGAAGGTGAACCCATTACTGTCGGAATCTCCTTGAACTCGGTGGTGGGCATTGATAACCCACGAACCATGAAATTACAAGGGCACGTTGAAGGAAGAAAAGTCGTGGTGATGATCGACCACGGGGCTACGCACAATTTCATTTCTCCTTCAATAATTCAGAAGTTGGGAATTTCAATAGACGATACGGAGGAATTTGGGGTTACTTTAGGGACCGGGGAAACGAGGATGGGTCGTGGGAGATGCAATGACGTTGAGGTCGATTTGGGAGCCGTACGCATAGTAGAGAATTTCTTGCCTCTTGAGTTGGGCCACTCTGATATTATTCTGGGCGTTGAATGGCTTGCAAAATTGGGTATGGTAACAACAAATTGAAAGGTTCCCCTCATGCAGTTCACATGGAAAGGCAGTTGTAACACCCCGTGTATTTGAGTGACTTAATAGTCGAGATTTAAAATAAAATAATAATAATTAAGTATAAGAATTTGAGTGAATTAATATGTGACAAACGATATCGGCATTTGTCGCGTAATGGGTTATCGTTATTAATCTGATTTAATGTTTTCATGAGTGTTAAAATTAAACCTAAGCAATTAATTTCATTTGGATTAATTAATTAAAAAAAAAATTACTTAGTAGTAATTAACGGGGTGGCCGGTTGCATGGGAGGAATTGGAGGGGTTTTGTAACTCCCTTCTTAAGTGTAGTTTATGGCAAAATTAAGAGGGGGTTATGGGTAGCTTAAGGGTTGTGGTTTGTGTATAAATTGGCTAGATTGTGAGATGGTTTTCCATTTTGCTCTTCTTCACAAATCAAGACAAAAATTCCCTTTTTCTTTCTCTTATTTTCGGTTCTTGTAAAAAAAAAAAAAAGAAAGAGAGTTTTGTGATCATTCAACCAATAATTCAAGGGTGAGTATAGTTCAATTATTAATATGAGATTTTACTTTTTAAAGAAAGTTATATTTAAAATATAATATATGATGATATCCTATGACTTCTAGGAGGATTGAGTATTTTTATGTAATTTTTATTTATATAATCCTTTAACAAAATTAATTTGTTAAAAGGGTTAAGACAATTTGTGTAAAGTTTTTCATTAATTTATATTCCTTAACAAATTCGAATTTGTTATAGAATAAAACCTTTTAATATTTAAATTTATTCCATGGTCTAAAAGTCCCTAGCAAAATTTCAAGTTGCTAGAAGGAGTTTAGTAGTGTGAATAAAGTGAATTAAACAATCATGTTTTGTATTTTTGTGTATAAATTCCTTAACAAAATTTGATTTGTTTAAGGGGTTGAATTTATTTATATGTGTGATTAGAATCATATGGGTGTTTTGGCTTATGATCCTCTACAAAATTCGATTTGTGAGAAGATCAAGTATTTAATTCCATTATTGTAATTTAATGCTTTTAGTGGGTGTTTGAGTGGTCTTGTGTATGAGAATGTTTTAGTTAATGATTTTGTGTTTGATGATGGATAAATTTATGTGTGAGATAATATTATATGTGGTTGGAAATGCTAGGTGATTGTATGATAAGGTATATGAATTGTGTTGTTTTAGGATTCGGGTTTTGTTGATTTTCTTAGTTATGAATTATAATGTGGATCTTTCTTTTTATATAAAAGCAATGATAGATATGTGATATAATGAGTACGTGGCACAAACTTTCCAGACAGCACGAACTATTTATGTGGTTGTGCAAGTAATGATGTTTCATTCTTGATTATTGCATTGTGACTCACATAAGGATTAGACACCTCAAGTAATTTGAAAGAAGTTTAACTTGGAAATCGAGAATTGATGTGTTGGTTATCCCAAGGGGGTTAATATTTTGGAATGGATTATATATTATTGTTCCCATGGCAGTTTTGGATCATTACGGTCACCATGGGGGTATGCATACTTTAACCTTTGACGACCCGAACAGGACAGGCAACGTCTTAGGTCGGTGGTTGCCTTGGGATTAGCTCTCCCAAGTGTATTCCTCCAAACGAATTAGATTATTACTTGGACGACCCGAATAGGACGGGCAACGTTTCAAGTTGGGGATTTTGAATAAATACAGTAGAGCCTTTGCATGCTAGGGTGAACACATTGCTTGTTTTCCACTTGTTGATAATTTGTATGTTGTCTCTGACGTGTATTGGATTGTTCTTTGGAACCTGCTTCCGTTGTCGATCAACGACTAGCAGGTTGATTGCAGGTGGGGATTGGAGTGAAGTTCAAGTTAGGATCACATCACCCAAGACCGCGTTTTATGTAATAAGAATTATAGTAGAAAATAATTTACATTTATGTAATGGAACTTAGTCTAGTTTGTTTTGTCGTTTCGTTAGTAGAGGTCGATGGGTTCTCAAGTTGTAATATGGAACTCTTATAATCTTGTCGCTTCCGTATGTTTTATTTTTCCGCCTAGTTATATTCCTTATCGATGGAACGTTGACGATCTTGGATGAGATACTTCCCTCTAAGCGTCCAGTTGTGAACCGGAGTCATATTTGTATATGATTATCCGGCTCACTCGAACCGGATCGTTACAGCAGTAAAGTCATCTTAAAAGGTGATCCATCCCTGGAGAGATCTCTGGTTACTTTAAAATCGATAATGAAGGTAATAAGGAAGGAAAAAGGGGGGGTACTGATTGAGTTGATGAGTGCACAAAAGGAGGATGATGAAGTTCAACACGTTCCGGAGGCATTAAGAGGTATTTTGCAGCAGTACCAAACGGTTTTTAACATGCCAGTAGGGTTACCTCCACTAAGGTCTCATGAGCACCACATTACGTTGAAGAGCGGTTCTGACCCGGTGAACGTGCGACCGTACCGTTATCCACACATTCAGAAAGAAGAGATCGAGAGGTTGGTCTCTAATATGCTACAGGCGGGGATAATTCGACCCTCACGAAGCCCTTTTTCTAGCCCTGTCCTCTTGGTAAAGAAGAAGGACGGGTCATGGAGGTTTTGCGTCGATTACTGTGCCCTAAATAAAGAGACAATCGCCGATAAATTTCTGATTCTGGTCATTGAAGACCTACTTGATGAGTTATGCGGGGCTACAATATTCTCAAAGCTTGACTTGAAGTCCGGGTATCATCAAATTCGTATGAGCCAAGAAGACATTCACAAAACGGCCTTTCGAACTCATGAAGGGCACTACGAGTTCCTTGTCATGCCGTTCGGATTAACGAACGCTCCTGCGACCTTCCAGTCTCTGATGAACGAGGTTTTTCGGCCCTAACTTCGCCGTTTTGTACTGGTGTTTTTTGACGACATATTAGTTTATAACGCCAACATGGAGGAACATAAGCAGCATTTGGCGACTGTACTGGAAATATTGGAAACCCAACGGCTCTATGCTAATGAGAAGAAATGTGTGTTTGGGCAGTCTCAGGTGGCATATTTGGGTCACATTATATCCGACCAAGGAGTAGCCATGGATCCCGATAAGGTGGCCGCGGTGCAAGAGTGGACATTGCCCTCATCATTGAAGGAGTTAAGGGGTTTTTTGGGGCTAACCGGTTATTATAGGCGATTCATCCGACACTATGCTGAATTGGCGGCACCTCTGACCAATCAACTCAAGAAGGACAACTTTCACTGGAATGATGAAGCGACGGAGGCTTTCCTTACATTGAAGGAGGTAATGCTCACAGCTCCTGTTTTAGCTATACCCAATTTATGATTCCTTTTACTGTAGAGACGGATGCGTCCGGGAAGGGGTTAGGGGTTGTTTTGTCACAGGAGAAACATCCGATAGCATACTTTAGTAAAGCTTTGGGAGTACGGAGGGAAGCGAAATCAATTTATGAGAAAGAGTTGATGGCAATTGTCATGGCTATACAAAAATGGCGGCATTATTTGATTGGCCGGCATTTCATAATTTGGACCGACCAACGTAGCCTTCGTTTCATTTTGGACCAACGAGAAGTTGGGAATGAGTATCAAAAATGGGTGAGTAAATTACTTGGCTATGATTTTGAGATCCAATATCGACCCGGTAGTACTAATACGGCTGTCGATGCACTCTCACGTCATCCCCATATTTATTTTGGTGCTATTGTGTCATCAAGTTGGGTGGATTGGAATACTGTTAAAGAGGAAGTCCAGTAAGATGTGCTTTTGGGAAAGATATTCACTGAATTGTAGCAGCATTGAGGCATGATGAATGGGTTCTCTTTGAATCATGGATGTTTGTTGTATAAAGGGCGTGTCACCATACCTCGTTCTTCGAGCCTAATTGAGAAATTGTTGAAGGAGTACCATAATTCGAATCTTGGAGGTCACAATAGGGAGTATAAGACTTACCTCCGTTTAGCGGAAGACTGGTTTTGGGAGGGTATGCGGAAAACTGTCACTACTTTCGTGCAACAATGTCTCACTTGTCAACAACAAAAAGCTTCATATCAACAACCCGCTGGATTACTCCAACCTCTTCCAATTCTGGTCCATGTTTGGGAGGATATTACCATGGATTTTGTCGAAGCGCTACCTAAATCAAGGGGGTTTGACACAGTGTTGGTCGTAGTAGATCGTCTCACGAAATTTGCACATTTCGTAGGGCTAAAACATCCGTTCACGGCAGTTTCGGTGGCTGAAATTTTTGTTCGTGAGATCATTCGTCTTCATGGGTTTCCGTCGTCGATTGTTTCTGATCGAGATAAGATTTTCATGAGTAAATTTTGGCAAGAATTGTTTCGATTGCAGGGCACTGTTCTTTCCCGTAGTACGGCGTATCATCCTCAAACCGACGGGCAGAGCGAAATTGTGAATCAAGCGCTCGAGACCTACCTTCGTTGCTTTATTAATGACCAACCCAAACATTGGGCACAGTGGTTGCATTGGGCAGAGTACTGTTACAACACAACACCTCACATGTCGATTAACATGTCACCCTTCAAAGCTCTTTATGGTCGCTCTCCTCCATCAATAGTTCGCATTGGTCAAAATTGTACTCCGGTGGATAATTTGGATCAACTACTTCGTGAACGTGATGCTATTCTAGATGATTTGCACTTTTATTTGATACAGGCCCAACACCGAATGAAGAAACAAGCTGATATGAAGCGAAGGGATGTTTGTTTCGAAGAAGGAGACTTAGTTTTCTTAAAGCTCCAACCTTATCGCCAACAGTCACTTGCTCGTCGCCTTTACGACAAACTTTCCTCTCGTTTTTATGGCCCGTATGTGGTTTTGGAGAAGGTAGGGGCTGCTGCGTATCGTTTGGATTTGCCGATGGATAGCAAGATTCACCCTGTCTTTCATGTGTCTCAACTTAAACGAGCCAATAAGGCTTCCTTCAATCCAACTGACCTACCTACTCAACTCTCTTCATCCTTGGGGTTAATGAGTTCACCTGCTGAGGTCTTGGGGGTACGCAAAGATCCTTCGCAACCTTGGTCGACGGCCCAGGTGCTAATTCAGTGGCAAGGTCTTCCCGTTTCAGATGCTACTTGGGAGTTGTATGGCAATATTGCTTCATTGTTTCCTGAATTCCACCTTGAGGACAAGGTGTCTCTCGTTGGGGCGGGTATTGTCATGGATCCGGATAGGCCCATAATCAAGCACACATATTCTAGAAGGAAAAGGCATCTTTAATAACCATATTCTGTTATTCCATTTTGTGATGTCAAGGAAGGTTGTTATATTTTGTGTTGAGCTGTACTTTGCTTAATAGGGTGAGCTGTACTTTTTCATGAGCTTTCTAGAAGGTAGTACTTGCTATATATAGTCAAGAAGGGATATATTTCCTTTATGCTTGTATTCACTAATTGGTCTTGTACCTTTGGGAGTTATCGGACCACTCGAAGAGCTCGAGGGGACATCACGTCCTCTAATACATAATTACAAGCATTCCACTATAATTCTCTTCTTCTTCTTTCTTATTATTCTGCATATTACTATACTGATTCTGTTCTTCTTCTTTCTTTTTCTTATTCTGATATTGGGTACTGTATTGATTGAGTCCATTGGAAACGAGTGCAAAATCGACTGTTATAACAAGATCATGTGTGAAGGTCAAATGTTCATAAACCACAATTGAATGAAAAAAAAATACATTTACCAATGACTGCATAAGCTGTCAGAGGGTGCTTAATCACTGTTCTTTATCAACATTTTCAGCCACTAGTGTATAACAAGATTTCAAAAGTGGGGAAGTATAAAGAAAAGGAGTAGCAGATGTGACATTGCCATAAAAATGCATGAGAATGTTGTTCATTAGATAACAAAGTATTCATATGTCATAAGGAATCAAGAAATTCCAGAACTTTACGTTTCCCAAAACAGATTTTGCACAGGTAGTTTATTAAAGCATTAGCCTACACTGAGCAAGAGTAACTTGAATTCCACGAAGGTATGATGCTCTCAAGCAATGCCTAGAAGATTATTTTGCTCCAATTATATTGTCGAATCTTTCACATGGTTAATCACCAGACCAGTTTTGGTTTATAGGCACATAGCCAACAAGAACTCCTAAAGTGTTTGATCTATAATATAGAAGTGCTAGGCAACCACATTGACTTAGATCCAAGAGAAACTAACTTTCCTGCATGCAAGATTTGGATGATCATATAGATACAAAACTGAAACATTCATAAAGATGCACTTTATAATATTGGCCTTGACATATATTTTCATACAACAACCTTGTCTTTTTCCTGGTACCATCCTGGAAATTTATCGTCCTTGCACAATTTCTTATGTCCCGTGGGGTTCAATTTCCTTGTTAGTCAAACCCATGAATTTATTGTATTTCTACATTAGGCCATGAAGCACCCTCTTTCTTTAATTTTCCTCCACATTTGATTTACTTTCATATCTCTTCTAATCGCTCACTTCTCCATTTCCTTGATTTCTTGGGCAAACCCCACAAGACAAAAGGAGTATATAAGTAATGTTTTGCAAATATCTTGTTTGAATTATGGCAGAATAAAGAAAACAAAATGTCCATCTACATGTTTTTAGCTTGCATGTCAGTTTAACTTATAAAAGGGATTAAATAACCATACCCTACTTCAATAATTAGCTTCAATTCCACACCATATCTCACACCTGCAAAATTTGTAGGCAGTTTATACCATATTCCCGCAATAACAACTATCCAATAGAGGCAAAAAAAACAAAAGATGAGTTCACCAAGAAATGAAAAACCTAAAAACCTAAACAATAGCCAGGGTAAGTACGAAGTGCCACAAGTCTATTTTTGACCCATAATAAACCTGCTCAAATCACCATTAACCAAATTTCCAACCATGTTCCATAAAAGCCACCATATTCATCAACTCAAACCAACATCAAACCCTAAAAGTCTCCCCAAAAAATATCATTCCTACCCTAAAAAAAGTTTTCAGATTGCATCAAAGCAATAACATCAACATAGGCAAATACCCAGAAAACTACAACTCAAACCCAACAAAATTAAACCCAAAAACTACAAGAAATTAACCCAAATTACGCATTAAAATAAGGTTAATAGTCTAGTTATAAAGGAAGAGAACCTGGGCAGTCAGGGAAAAGCTTAATGAACCAAGCATGAAGTTTAACACCATCAGAAGATTTGAGCCAAACATCTTCATAATTCAAGCGCAAACAAGTAGGAGTGATTGGGTAAGACTTTGTAAGACCAGGCAGGACTGGTACATAGACGAGACGCTCTTGAAGAGCAACCAATAGTCCCATTCCTGCTACTACTATTCCTCCAACTCCATAGAGTAAAGCTGTGACGTACGACACCATTTTGCTTTTTTCTTGTAGAAATGGTAGTGTACTTGTACGACACTTAGGAAGATTTTGCCTGTATTTTTGTTCTGTCAATTGGCATTGGCATTGGGCAATGGGATAAATTACACAAATCCAAAATTAAACTTTAGATTGCGTTTGGAATGATCTATTTCATTTTAAATTGTAAATTTTAATTATGAATTCATAATGAAGGATTTGAGAATGACGATGTTTGAGAAGTCATTATCAAATTTTTATTGTTTAATTATTTTTATAGCCATGATGGATTTGACTCACATTCAAATTTGAATATTCTTTATTTGCCAAATACGAAATTTGAGTTAAAATTTTAAATTATAGGATCGTTTCAAAACATAGCAATATACTGAATTTTTGTGCAGCGCCATACTCACAACCCGCAGTTGAGTATGAAGATTGAGGTTTAAAGGGCGAACTCGTAAAACTTAGAAAGATTTAAGGTATATTGGCAAACGGTTTATAGATTAACTTTTTAGTGTTTAGTTTTGTTATTGGTCAAATAACACTAAAAGAAATAAATGATACACTAAGAAATAAATGATTGCTTTTAGGTTGAAAATAAAAAAATAAATTACTCTCAAACTAGTCATGTTAGTCAATTGATCCAACTAACTTATCAAACATTTAAATAAAATAATTTTTTGGTTGAATTTTAATTGTAGGTGTTTTGATTGATAAAACATCATAAAATGTTTGTTGAATGGCTTAAAAGCTATTTTTAAGTAATAAAATATTATAGGGTGTTTGACATCTATTTTTTTTTTATTGTTTATGAGCTTTTGGCTTTTGCCAATTTGATTAGTCATGTCAAACACTAAGAAATGATTATAAGTAATTTGAAGTCAATTAAAAAGCTGATTTTTAAGTCAATAAAAAAAAATAATACTTCCTTCGTTTTCATATGTTCTTCTCGCTTTTCCTATTTGGAAATTTTTAAAAGTTATTCCCATTTAGAATCTTTCTATTTTAGTAATCAATAGAATTTAAGGAAATTATTACACTTACACTTTAATCTATAGAAAATTAATTTACATGTTAAATCCCAATGCATTGACTTTACATACACCCAATGAAATTTAATGATATTATTACACTTACACTTTAATCAATAGAATTTTTATTTTTTATATTATTTTACTCAACTATCATAGTATCTATTTTGTAATTATAGTTTATCTTGTTTTCTTCCCAGATTGTGAATGGAAAGATACAAAAAGAACGGAGGGAGTATTTTATTAGCTTTTGGCTTTTTAACCTACTTTTTTTCTCTAATAATCAAACAACAACCAATAAATACCAAATATTTTCATAAGAGTTAACTAAAGCAACATGTTTTTCAATCAATAATTATAACTTGATCAAATTAATTTTTCTCCAAAAACAAGTAACAACTATACTTACTAATTTATACAATTAACTTTTTCATAACAACCGGCTTAAACTTCTAACAAATCAGCACTAAGCCTATTTGGCTGATATATTAGCTAGAGTCAACTAGTTAAACCAACTAGTATGAAGATGTTTAGTAAAAAAAATACTTATTACCGGTTTGTTATATAATTTTATTCGAGTGTCAAAAAAATCCAATAGAAAACTATATTATAAGTAATTTTGGGTTTTGCCTTAAAATAAGTTACCAATTTTCTTTTAACTATTTGGTGAATCAAAAAACAAAAGGCCAAAAGTCAACAAATAAATTGCCAAACTCCACCTATATCAATATGGAGCTACCGACTTACCGATCAACCAACAACTCCAGCCAATTATCATTTACAAAATTTTTTGTATGAAATGGTCTCACCGTGAGACATACTTCATACTTGACTTATATAGCCCAATAATAAAAACTTGTAGCTTATAAGCTTCTTGTTTTGAGGTCATCGCACCATAAAACGATTTTATACTAGACGGGTTAATTATGATTTGCTAACAAACCCTTTCGACCAATAATCATTCACAAAAACTTGCGTAAGACCGCCCTATTCTAAGCCCACAACTGGCGGGCCCATTGCAGGCGCGTGTAGAATTCCATTTTTTTTCATTTTCTGGGTATTTTTCAATTTGGATCTTATAGGTATCAATTTCAACGTAAGGTAGTACTTAAACATATCAATTAAAGTAAATTTCATTTTGAATTCAATTGTGGCGTTAAACTGATCAATTTCTACCTAAATTGAAATTGATATTTTTAAGGTCAAAATTGATACCTTAAAATGAAAAATGCCCAAAAAAAATGAAAAAGAAGAGAGAAAGTGTGATGAGCTGAAATATTAGATCGTCTTATTCTAAGACGGTCTCTCACAAAACCGACGAATAATCATTTGCCGGAAAAGCCCTAAAGTTGGGAGCTTGGAATATGGCCATGGGTCGTTGTTTTCGCCCTTGACTGTTCTGTTCATACGTTCTTCAATCTTGATTCTTGAGTGTTAATTGTTATTCCTCCCCTAAAATTTCGCTCTCTAATCCAAACAATCGTTTCCATGGATTCCCTTTTGGCAAACTATGCTTCTTCAGATGAAGATGATGAACAAACCCCACAACCACAATCCTCCATCAAACCATCCCTTTCCCTTTTCTCATCTCTTCCCAAACCCCAATCTTCTTCTTCTAAATTTCCTTCTCTTCCACCTCCCAAATCCTCTTCTCAACTTCCAAAACAACAAGATTCTTCTCTAAAATCCTCCTCTTTATTCTCTAATCTCCCTCCTCCTAAATCTGATACAACAACTGATCTCCCTATCCCACTCCCAAATCCCAAAAGGGTTGTTCAATTTCGTCCTCCTGTTCCTCTTCCTTCTTCAAATCTTAATCAGGATGATGAAGATGATGAAGAAGATGAAGAAGACGAAAAAGAGAAAGAGAGAAATAAACAAAGAGAAATTAGTTATGATACTTCTGTTAAATCCTTTCTTTCAAGCATGCCTACCCCTAAATCTTCTGGGTTAGGGTCCGCTCCCTTTGCGTTAGGGTCTGGTCGCAAGTCTATTGTTGAAACCGAGGTACCTTCTTCGGCCCCATCGAATTCGGATCATAATGAGGTGACTAATGGAATGGGTTTTGGTTCTAATGTTGAGAGTAATCAAGAACATTCGGTGGATGGGACTAATGTTTATGGTTATGCTGAAGTGGGTGTTGTAGGGGATCAAGGGTATGCTAGTTATGGCGGTTACAACGCTTATGGAAGTAGTACTAGTGATTATGGTAGTAGTTATGAAGGTTATGGACATTATGATAGTAGTAACAATTGGTATAATGCTTCGTCTGGAGATTCAGGGGGTTCTTTGATGCCAGCGGCAGTTGAGAGTTTTTCTAGCTTAGGTGGGAAGAGGAGGAGGGATCAACCACCACCTGAAGTTATTGAGGTCAAGCAGGATGAATTGATGAAGAACCGCCCGAAAGAGGACAAGTCAAAGCTTACCGGAATAGCATTTGGGCCTTCTTATCAGGTATATTATGTTGTCCATGCTCTTTTGTAGTGGAGAATTGAGATTGTGCAATTTTGACTGTTTTATATTTTTGTTTGATGTTGAGTGTTGGATTGTTGCATATGTTCTAAGTTCCTTTCATAGTATGCTGTGATAGCCTGATAAGTAGATAGTGTAAAAGTGTGGCAATGGTTGTGATTGTGGTAATGCACACGATGATGCGGTGACAGGATGCTGCGCCAAATATGGTCCAATACCAGTTTGTTTAATATGAAGGGGTGCTTGACAAACGGCTGATAGTTGATTACAGTGGCTGATTTGACCAACTAAATTACCAAATATTAGTATTGCTTGGTTTGACCACCCAACCCTCTAATTGTATAAAAAGCTAAAATTGCCAAATACCCCCGATAACTTTTACAATGCAGCCTTGTTTTTGCACTATTGCTAGGTATCAATTAGCTTAATGCTATGTATTCTTCAGATTGAGAAATTGATTGGTTTGAGAACTCTTCATTATATTGTTTGCTGCCTATATTATTTTACAAACCATTTGTACCTTTTGGAGTTTTTTCAGTTAGAGTGGTGTCACAAAGCTCTGTGTTATCTTGTTCATGAGCTTGTTGGCATTGTGTGTTTATCCTTAGTTGTTAATTAACTTTTGTGCTTTGCATCTAGTCAAAGCTAAATATGGATTTTGAGTTTTCTTAATGGTTATTTGTCCTAAACCCAGGATTTCAGGCCACACTTTATTTATATGTCTTAAGCATAATTTATTGGATTATGTTGGGTTAATGTGCATATTTCTTAGTGCTATGATGCAATTGGTGCCTTGATATTTCCCTAAGGTTGGTACAACCGTACAAGGATAGAATACTTCATGGACATATTACCAATGCTTTGTGAAGTGTGCTGTGGTTTTAGACAAATTTGCTCTTTGTAGCTATTTTGCTGATCATGGAGGAAAGAGTTTTTATATGGGTATATTGTTTCAAATCATGTTGGAGACCTTGTATTGTAGAAGAAGTATACATATATGAATATATTGTTCCAGCTGATATAAAGCTTTTTAATACTGTTCTAGACAAAGGAATATTTAGTTGAATGAAAATGAGTTTATTTGGAGGTGGATGGAACTTTTGGACGCTAATGCTTTTGATTGTTGAAGAGCCTATCCCTTTTTATTTTTAGGAAGCTACTGTGGCTTAATTTAGGAGTTGTAAGTGCCAAGCATAGAGAAAATTGTGTCCGTGTATTTTTTGTCAAATTGATATACATTAGGGAAACTGGACTAGATGAATCAGAGGTTGATTTTAATTTATCAGGATGAATGGTATGGTAATTCTTCAAATTATTTTGCTATGATGATACCTTATCCACAATTCCATTCGGTGTGACATAGTTTGTTAGCTAATTTTCTTTTTGAATTCATAATCTGCTTAAAATGGCCCTAAATTTAGTCAAAACCAACAACAATTCACCTTTTTTTGGTTCACAATTTACGAGGAGTTAAGCGAATCATGTGACACTAATTCCGTCATTTGTTGATGATGACATGTGTAGATTTTAATCCCTTTTATACATCTTTTCAAGGCACTAAAACACCCTCCAATGTTTCAGTTTTCTTTGGCGTCTTCATCATCTTCCTTTTTCATACGCTTTTGGAGTTACATTGCTCAAAATTACTTGTGGCCTTTATTATGCCTTAATGGTTGGTTTTGAACACCACGTGTCTATAGCTTTATGGATAGGTTCAATTCTTCATCACTATTATGCTTGTTGGTAGGTTTTCTATTAGATGAATCTCCTCTTTCTCTCAATGTCTATCTTTGCTTGTGGTTGTGGAAGGATGTTGGGTTGGTAATTTTGGGCTTGGAGACGCATTTAGGTTTTTCTATGCTTACAATCTGACATCAGTTGAGAGGATTTTAGATGTTGCAATTTTGGTGTGAGATGGAAGATCTTCGCTACCATAAGTGCATGTTTTTGGAAGGGCATATTGTAAGGGTTTGCCGGTAGGGTACTATGGCTTCCCTTTTTCTAGCTAATTGATCCCATATATATACGTATTCTATCCTTGCTTCTTGGTGCTAGAACTTCTCTCTAAGCACATTGAACATTAAATATAATTCGTAGCCTTGCTATATTGGAATTTGGAATGAACTACTTCTTTACACTAATACAATGTACATTATAAAAGATGGGGTTTTTATGGATAGTTTGTTATTAATCACAAGCTCTTTCTAGTCTCGTTTTAAAGGAGCCTGATTGTAGTTCAAAAATAAGGTTGCATTGTATTGTATTGGCCTTTGATTCTACCGCATCGTGAAGGTAGAAATCATGCATTTTGTTTAAGGATATTTAATGTTTTCGCCTGATATTTGGTGGTACGACATTCACATCCCCTTTGTTACTGCATCACCTGTCAGCATAAAGAGGTCAGATGCGGGGTAGAGATTATTGGGAGTAATGCAATCGAATCACTTGTGAATAATAAATGAGTAATGACTATCGCGTAGCTACATTTTAAAATAGAGATTGAAGCATAAACAATTTACCTAGCAATTTCTTGGAACTGAATCTGTGATCATGCTTCTGGGATGACTGTTTTCTTTCTTGAAACTTGTAAGTGTTGTTTTAAGATGCTCCTTAGGCACGAAATCCGCTCGGGTGGTCCTATTACCAAAATAATCAAACGGGATACAAGGGTGCAAAAACCCTATATTTCGTCGTATCTCTCATTTTGCATCATTTTGTTTTCCTGTTAATGTGCCTGTTAGTGTTCAATTTATCAAGTGGCAAGTTGCTAAAATCCTTTTAATTATCTCTGTAGCCGGTTTCAAATAAAGGAAAACCTTCAAAGCTGCACAAACGAAAGCATCAAATTGGTTCATTGTACTTCGATATGAGGCAAAAGGAAATGGAGCTTCAAGAACGACGTGCTAAAGGATTTCTCACGAAAGCTGAAACACAAGCTAAATACGGATGGTGAAAATGTAGTATACATATGGCATTCTAGCAAAGCGCATCAAGCATCGTACTGGAGCTGTTTACCTTGGGAGATAATCCCAGCTGCTCTTTGTGATGAACTCGGAAATGTTGAAGAATCATTTTCCAGCTTCATGGTGTATTGATACGAGTTCTTTTGAGTTCTTAGGAACATTTTATGTTTTCTGTTCCTGTACTGTAAAATATCTTGGTTTTACTTTTATGTAATTCTTCTGATTTTATTTTCTGTAAATTGAATTTACATGAAGTAGTTGGACGGATTGAATGAACAAATTTTAGCCTCTTGTTAAAGTTTACTAACTTGACTTTTGTTTTTTTGGCATTTTGCCAAGTCGTTTTAATTTTATTTTTTTTTGCCATCGACTTGTAGTTTATGTTTGGACTCGTTTTGAGTCTATGAGGAGGTCTATTCTATTTATCTTGTTCTTTCCCATCACCATCAGGGCATGGAAAGGAGTCCATCTTAGATGTTCATCTTCTTTCCTTCCTTCTTTTTGATATTCACTCCGATTCACACTAATAATTACATTTAATTTTTGCTATCTATTCAATGAACTAATTTAATTCTAAATTTCTCTAATTGTACCTAACGAAAAATTGTAAAAGTTTGTTATTAACAAAGAGGTTGTTTGGCAAACGGCTGATAGCCGATTATAGTGGCTGATTTGACCAACTGATTTTATTGACTTGTTTGACCAGCTGATTTTGAACTCATTGCTATTAGCAGCTTGTTCTAAAGCAACTTATTCATATCAATAAGTTGTTTCAACCAGCTAGTTTAACAAATACTAGCATTGGCTGGTTTGACCACCCAACTCTCTATTTATATCAAAATAAGCTAAAATTACTTAATAAGCTAATTTGCCAAACACTCCGAAAATTTACAACGAGAAAAATCAAATAAGGTTTCATTTCATTGTATTTTGACATCTAAATTAAGAATAAAATACAAATTAAAAGTAATTGATAAATAGTGTTAATAAAATATTTGCTTTAAATTGAAGATAATATAATTTTTTCTTAATTTGATAAATTTCAATTAAATCCTCTTTGCACAAAACATGCTGGTTTGCAAAGGTGACATCTCTTCAACCATTAATATGATCATCCAAAGCCTTGATCTCTATAGGGCAACTTTAGGCTTAATACCAATGAAGCTTATTTGCCTTATTCGTTGTTACAATAAATAATGATGATATCAAATATACTTGGGTAGCTTTTAATTTCTCCTTTGGTACCTTACTAGTCCAATATCTTGGGGTCCCCCTTATTATTATAAGAAACAAAACAAAAATTTATGTATGTGATGTCCTTGTAGAATTAAATTAAGCGATATAGTTAATCATCATAAAAAAGAAAAAAATTTAAACTTGGAAAATTTGTGGAGTTGTTAATTCCTATTCAACGTTTTTGAATTTAAGCTGACACATAGCCTTATTTATAAGAAAAAATAGTAAGATACCTATGCAAAAAGTAGAAATAAAATAAAATGTACCAACGAGCCTGGCCTGGAATCTGGATATCCGGTCAAGTATTGGGATATATACTCGCCCGAGTATTTACATTTGCATAAAAACAAAAGAGTAGCGTTGTTGGAACGTAAACTTGATTGAGGATAAGAATGATCTTTGATGTAATTCCCATTTCCCTCCCAACTATATTGAGCTTCTCTTCTCTTGAAAGTATGTTAACTCTTTGCTTTGTGTTCCCACTTCCCTATAAATTCGTATTTTTGTGTCAACTTTACTTATTTAAACTGTAAAATAGCATAAAATGCATAAAATACATGAAAATTGGAAACACATCAATTAATTACACAACCAAAAGGTAAAATTATTTAAATAATAGAGTTATCAGCCTTGTGAGTTAGTTTGAGATCACAAGCCAATCCAACAAGCTACAAAATTAAAACATATTTGATAATTTTCATTAGTGATTCAGTGATTTAGGTGTTCAAATTGACATTTCTACAAAGTCTTTTTATTTTTATCATATACTTTTGCTCATATTAACTCTAATTATTATGTATTTTGGACAAAATTGCGTAGCTTTTTTATATTAAAATGCCTTTTTATCTATCGAATTCTTTGCGATCGCATTTAATATTGTCAAAATTCAAAATTTATGTTAGTGGTCCCTACAACTTACAATTAAAATCAAGATAAAATTACTATCTGTCTTATTATTATTATTTTTTATTTCAAAAATATAAAATATAAAAAATGAATATTAATAATCCTTGCATTGAGACGGATACAACAAAATTTCACTTGATTATGTTTTAACTCATAAATTAGAAACTAAACACAATTAAATAGGAATATAGGATGAATAAACAAAGTAAAAATTCTAATGTTTGTTGCAAGTAATTTGTAATGAAATTGATATATGAAAGAGATTAAGCTAACCAAATCTCATTACAAACATCAAATAATGAAATGTATTTGTAAGAAAGATAAAATGCAGGAATAATACTAAAAAAAAATGGTATTGCTCCTAACATAAATTACTTGCAACAAAACTTATTTCCTTTTTAAAGCCGACACTGAGTTGGGTAAAACTTATTTCTTTTTTTAACTATTGTAAGTTCATATTACTCTTAATTCTTTAACTAAAACACCGATATACTCCTGTTTACTCCAAATGTCTATTTTCTTCTTTTAGCAATGTCAAATTTTTTTATTTGGTAACCTTTTTCCTCTTTCTTACCCTAAAAAAATTCAATTTTTTCTTAAAATTGATGCATTAGCAAAAGACACATTTAAATAGAAAAAAGTGTCAAATAAGGGATCTCATATACCCGGTAACAATAATAATAGGCCTAACTAGTTACTTAGGAGAATTAAATTTAATATAAATTGGAGTAACTCTTAAACTCCAATTCTCATCTTGTCTTCTTAACTTAGCCCTAAATTATAATCTAAAAATATAAAATAAATAAGAATAATTGTAAATTACAACCTTAATGTTTAAATTTTTGTGAATTACAGTCTTAATGTTTATTTTTTAAAAAAGTTATAGCCACCAGACACCAAAGTATAAAACTCTATAGCGTTCAGGCCAAATCACATAATTTCGACCACTTAACCTAAAATCAAGACCACTAAAATGGTCGAATTATGTGATTTGGCCTGAACGTTGTAGAGTTTTATACTTTGGTAACTGTAATTCAAAAAAATAAACATTAAGTCTTTAAATCTCAAAAGTGCTAAACTTTAAGATTGTAAGTTGCAAATTATTTTCAATAAATTAAAAATAATATTATACTTCCTCTGACCTATTATACTTGTTTCTGAAAGTGACTTTGTATCCCTTAAACTGCTGAATATATCACCGTCAGTAGCAAGAAAAAAAAGTAAGAGTTAGATTAAAAAATAGTAAAAAGGTGAGTATTAAGATAAGAATGGCAAGAGGCAGCCATGAAACAACAGTAACAATTGGAGGGACCATTCAAAAGATGAATGACGTTAAAATGACATTGGGAAACGACAAACACCATTGTTGGAATTTGTTTTTTATTTATTTAATCAAAATCCACAGTTTCTTTATTTTACTCTTTCTTTATTTTTACATTTCTCTCTCTTTCTGTCTTTTTTCGGATTTTTATTATTTTTTCCAATTAGTGCTTTCATCAGTATTCAGTTGGTAATTGGGGCAGTATCATTTATGGTCATCCTCTTTCCCCAAATCCAATACCAAACTGAGAGAAACAAAATTACCCACTTTTCCTTTAAAAATTCCCAATAAATAAATATAAATATATAATTCTAGAGAGAGAAACTAGATAGAGAAATATGGGATTGGGATTTGGGGGTTTCAAGAGAGGAAACATGCCCAAGTTGAACCCAGCAGCTGTATTCTTTGCTTCTTCTCTCCTCATCAGATCCCAAAGGTTTTTCCTTTATCTTTCTTTCTTTACTTTATTCTTCATTTTTTCTTACAAATGGTGGGATAATTAAGCTAAGTTTTGTTTCTTTTACTTTTTTATCAATCAAGTTTTGATTTTTTTTGACTACCATTGATTTCTTCTTGTACTTTACCTTTCTTCTCTTCTGGGTATTTCTTGTTACTTTTGGTTCTTTTTTTCTTGATGTTTTTGCATGTGGGTTTTTATTTTTGGGATCATATAATATGTTAAATAAGAAAGGGAAAGTTTTTTTATTTGGTAAAAATCAAAAAAAAAAAAATATGTTGCTGTATTTACTTACTCTACTTACTAGCTGATGTAGTAGTGATGCCCTCATCTCTGTTGTTTTCTGGTTTTATGTCTCCTATTGGTGGGTTTCTCTTCCTAGAGATTTCTACTATTAGTTGTTGAATATTTGGATTTTGCTTTTTAAGGGTTTGTTTAGGTGAGTACATTTTTGATGTTTCCAATGTTTTTTCCCCTTTTTTATTTTTTTTTCTATTTATGGTATGTTTTTATAATTATTTTTAAATTATGATCATCACTTTCTTCCAAAGTCATGGGGGGTTGTGTTTATGTCAAAGGATTGGTTAAGAGAAAGTGAGATACTTGTCAATTTTCTTTCTTTTTGGAGTCTTTTTATGGTCTATTATGATTGGCCTTGTGTTTCATGGTTTCTTCTGTTTTTCGAACCTGGGTTTTTTGTCGTTCTACCTTCCTTCCCATCTTCTTACCTATTTAGGTAAGGAAAGAATTCCATATTTTGAGTCATCTTTATGATTTTGGGTTGTATATAATTGTGCCCTTGTTGCATGCACATTTCACTTTCATTCCAATATGAACTTTACTTAACTCATCTTTATGTTTAACTTGCATCTATATGTTGGGTGATTAGAGCTCCATTATTGTTAATTTCCTTGCTTTGCTAGGTAAATTTTTTGCATGATCTATGTGTAGTTTTTTTGATTTTCCAATATGCATGTCTTATTGAAGCTTGTTGCATGCACATTTTTTGATTTTACATTCATATTTCGGCCACAAATTGTTGTATGAGATCGTGCGCTCAATAGACGATTAATACAAATTATGAGATACGAACTCTTTGTTTTGTAGTCGTCTCATCCTTCATGCTATGATAACATTATTATTGACATATGTATGGAACATTACTAGCTATGTTACTTGGACAGTTGGACTCGGATACTGATGTTTGGTACTGGTACGTGTCCAACTGTCGAATACATCTAAAAATTCAATTTTACGCCTAAGTTGAAGTGTCTAACTGCCAACCAATGTCCGAGCATCAAAGATTGGACACGGGTACATGAAGTAGTTAATTGGGTATGAATTTCTCCAAACATTGGCAGTCTGTGCTGTTGTGTATGCTGCTACATTTTTCTGATTTGACTGTTATAGATAGGATATAACTTCTTGAATAATGGAATACATTTGTTCTTCCAAACTTGTTTTCAACCACCTAAATAATTATTCTCCCTAGGATATACATCAATTATAGGGGAGTGTAAGGTCTTCAAGTGATTTTAACAACATAAACAGTCTATCATTGGGTAAATGGAATGTCGTTCTTCGTTATACTGTATGGCAATGATGTTTGAGACCTGATAGATAACTGATTTTATGATTCTTAAGTGCAGATAATCTTGTAGATAACTGGGTTTGCACCCTTTTGTTTAAGGAGCTTTCGCTTTTTTGCCATTAATCCACCAACTTCAACGTCTTAGAAATTTACACTTAATCGAAATTTGTTGGATTGCAAGTCGAGTTGGTCCAAATGTCCCACCTTTATGTCAATTGTCCTGCTAATTGGAGTTCAAACGATCAGCCTATTTCTGATTCTTTTTCGAAGAGCCTGACCTTGAAAGTGAATTCTCCACCACAACTTCATCTTCACGCAAGGTCGTTAGGCTTTCATTTGCAAGATCAAGACTCTTCTTCAAGCCAATCGACCCAGTCCAACCATGATGTGCCTGCTAATGCTGGGACCAATTCTCAGGACCAATGCATGTCATCAGAATCTGGTATTCCTTGGCTCCTTTTCCGTCTTATTGCATTGTGTTAATTTCATGTTGTATAATTAGAGTTCTGAATTTACGACTGAACAAATCGTGTAAATTATCGTCAGATTAACATGCTATTCAATTTTTTTGCGTTGTAGGCCAAGAAGTTAGCTGTGGTAAGAACATTGGTCAAGTGACACCAGTTTATTTAATGGGCCATCCTGAAGCTGCCTTCAGTACTGGTCAACTTGATTACAACCACACCATGGTAAGCATAGGCTGATTATCGTCCTCTTTGTTTCGTTTTTCTCGGTTTCTGTTTTGCTGAAAGAAAACTTATGTTCTATTTGCAGACTTGCATGCCATATCCTTGTGGGGATCCCTACTACAATGGTTTGTTGACAGCATATGGAACCTCACCTGTTGTAAGTCTTCAAATTTCATATGTGAAATTCTTGTATTTGTTAAGTTGTGCATGATGTTTGCTACTAAGGGTCAATCAGAAACAACCTCTTTGTTATCATTGACAAGACTAATGTTGCGTACACCAGATCCTCCCAAAACTCACCCTAGGTGGGAGCCACTTAATGCCATTGTGATAATGGAATGTTGTTGTATACTTGTGGTCATAGTGTAATTAATGCGGTTATTGTAACGCTTAAATATTAGTTGAATCATAAGATATCTCTTAATACGGCCTATAACACGTTTTTTTTACACCTTAACAACGCGGACCGATTTGTTTGTTTTAAAAACCTTTACAACGCGGGAAATATCGATTCGTTTGTTTTAAAAACTTTTACAATGCGTTGATGCCTGATGCGGACAATTGGTTTGGGATTTGAAGTTTAAACATTTTTCTTACTTTGTTCTCACAAAGTAATAAACAATTAATTAAGAAAACATCAAGTTTATCATTAAATTGTGTTTGTTAATGGACATCTATATCATGAGTTATACTGGAAAAACTAATTTTAAATGTGTGCAATGCACTAGTCATTTTTGTTATGGTGAAATTACCGGCATAACGCTAACTTCTTTATGTAGATAAAAGCAACGAGTCGTTATGCTCTTGCGTGATTACTTCGACAAAGAATGATCACCTAAGGTTGCAATGGTCTGAGGATTCTTCTTATGTATGAACATGTTATAGGACAAGTAGGACAAACACGAGAGCTTACACAAAAGACTAGTCTATTATCTGAAAGAGCCCATTTGCATGTAAACCCCACACTAATTGCATATACAACCGATGTGAGACAAGTCCCATACCTTGCAATGGACCATAACAGAACACTAGGAAGGAAAAAAGGATGTGAAAAGATGACAATTCATTAAGCGTATGGTGCGTTGAATTGATAGAAAGAAGTATTACATGCTAGTACGCATAATAATTTTAACTTTTAAGTAATCGTAGAATTTGGAACATGCGGATATAGAAGTTTCTACCGTGAAATATTTTTATATACTAGTATATTTGTTCAAAACTCCTACAAATCTATAGTTCTATACCTGGGTAAAACTTGAATTGTCTGGAAATGGACTTTAATGTACTATTGTCTTGTATTGACTAGATTCAGTCCCATATGATGGGTATAACAAATGCAAGGGTACCATTGCCTCTTGATATTGCTGAAAATGAACCCATCTATGTCAATGCCAAACAATACCATGGGATTCTTAGGAGGCGACAGTCCAGAGCTAAGATGGAGGCCCAAAACAAACTCATTAAAGTTCGTAAGGTACACGTTTTTCTTGCCTTGGACGCTTTATCAATACTTTGGTATCCTCTTGAATTATCGGTTTTTGTACTATTTGAGAAAACAATGCTATTCTGGTCTGATCTTGTGTCAAATGCTATTTGATTTATAATTGATGTTATTGAACGAACACATATAACTAAATTGTGTAAGTTTTAAGTAACTACTACCTCTTACACCGTATCGAGCCTGTTATGTAACATATCTCATTCCCGATTACCTGTCATTCGAAAAAATCGTCTTAGGCTCTTAGCCCCTCTTATCACTTTATTTTTTAGCTACATGGAACGTGGAGCGTAGCCACGTTCCACGATCCGGAAACGTTCGTCCTGAATCACCACAAAACGCGACCCCAAGGTGACGTTTCGGGGTAGAAGACCATTTTTAAAAGGTATTTTGGCCTTCGTTTACAAGTTAAACAAAAAAAGAGGAAAATACGAGATGAAACCTAAAAAAACTAACACTTAAAACCAATTTCTTAAAGCAAAAAATCATTTTAATTTAATTTTTTTTATCAAATATATTTTTTTATACATAATGTATCTCGTACCCAATCGTGCCTGAGTCAATATAGGTTGTGTTCCTTGTTTTCGTTCTAGTCCCACGTTCCAAACCAAATGTTCCAGGTAAAGAATGTTTTATATATTGCTTTTGAGAGTGACATTTCTCCGCACAAGGACTCACCAGGAGCGAAACAAAATGGATGAGGGAGTATTCATGTTTCTTAGAAAGATACTTTTCTCGGTTTCAATAACAAATATTTTCTAAAAAGTTGTGCTCAACCTTCTTCATGGCACATTAAATCATGGTCAACTGAAAACAAGCTCGTTGTTATCACTAACCAGAGTAAAGTTGTGTACACATGACCCCTCCAAACCCAAAACTCCGCATATGTAGGAGCCGTTTTATGGCATTTGAGAAATGGGATGTTGTGTTGTTGTGCGCAACCTTGTAACACCATCAATCTAAATGTCACTTTCCATTGTTTTTGCAGCCTTATCTTCACGAGTCGAGGCATCTTCATGCACTGAACAGGGTCAGAGGCTCAGGTGGCCGTTTCCTGAGCCAAAAGAAGCAGGAACGACTCGACTCAGCCTCCACAAAAGCAAACCATTCATTCTCAAGCTCAGACGCATTTGGGCATCACGGCAATAATAACATGGTATTCGAACCCCACCAATCACAATGCATGGCATCAAGCACACTGAACATCTCGAATGGTGGTACCGCATTCTTCCAGGAGCAAGACATCGGATTCTTGGGCATATCGTCTTCGCACACTGGAGGAGCCATACAACACAACGGAGGGTTTATGAACACCCCGAAGCAGCATCAAGCTTCAGTGGTCCAGTGAAGTATGTCGGAAGATAACCCAACAACTCGCGGACTAGGCAACTCATCCTTGGCTTATAAAATATTGACACTTGTATTATTAGCCTCATGCAGGCTGTTTTAAGTATGTTAGTAGATGAAAGAGTAAACTGGAGTTTATTCTCTGCTGTGTATTAAAAAGGTTTCTATATGTTTCTGATATTTTGGATCTTTGATTGTGAATTTGTCATGGTACTCATGTTACATCATGATCTTTTAACATTGTTGATTTGGTAAACTTTCATCTGTATTTTGTTGTGCTCTTGTTAATCACACAAAGTTTGATGGGCTATAGATTTATAGTAACTAGTACTATATTAGAATGACATTCTTAATTGTGTGAAATTCTTATTTATGTAAACTTGTCGATGATTTTTGTTATTATTAACAAGGGTAATGAACTGATGCGTATATTCAATCCATTCAAATCCCATTTAGATTAGTCTTGTCGTGGGTTGTTGACTTATTGTTGGGTAGTTTCGAACATGGGGCAGCATGTATTGAAGTATATAAGGGTTGGTGTTAAAGGGTGGAGCAAAAATACACTATAATATCTGAGACTCTATTTGTTTTACATTTTTTTTTGAAAATTTTGAGGCCTAAAATCAAGTAGTTAAAAAACTAAAGCAAAAGGGAAGTAATTAGTGTCAACTATTACTTCCTCCGTTCTCATATGTTCTTCTCACTTTTCCCATTTGAAAATTTTTAAAAGTTCTTCCCATTTAGAATCTTTCTATTTTAGTAACCAATAGAATTCAAGGAAATTATTACACTTATACTCTAATCTATAGAAATTAATTTACATGTTAATTCCCAATGCATTTACTTTACATACACCCAATGAAATTTAATGATATTATTACACTTACACTTTAATCAATAGAATTTTTATTTTTTATATTATTTTACTCAACTCTCATAGTATTTATTTTGTAATTATAGTTTATTTTGATTTCTTCCCAGATTCCAAAAGGGAAGATAAAAAAAGAACAGAGGGAGTATAATCTTAAATTTTGAGGGCCATGCAGTCATACACCTTACACATCCTCAGAATTGATTCAGGCTAGTATTATGAAGACTCGAACAAGGAGACATGTAAGCTTAGGGTCGGTCCTAAGCAAGTGCAAGCCATGAGAGACCGTAACTGGTGCTAAGGTTCGAACTTTTCTATATACATATAATAGTTTAGGGAACCATAAATAATCTTTTGCTCCAGACCCTTAAATAATCTTTCACTAGCCCTGTGAGCTGCTAAAGAAAAGTAACTCTCTTGAGAGACCGTCTCTTTGAGAGATGACTCACAGGAGGCCCAACCCACAAAAGAGCTTAAATTAAAAAAATTAATATTTTAATATTTAAAGTTTTAATTTAACATTAAAAAATAACGTGTTGTATATTAACCAATAAAAAATTTAGATGCTCTCCTGTGAGACGGCCATAGCCATGCAACCAGCCTAGGCCCAATAAGTTTTTTTTGAATATTCTGACATATTAATTTTAAGGCTTAAAAGGACAATTTCAAGACTTAAAATTCAATTTTAAGACTAAAAATGTCAATTTTAAAGTTTCTAATATCAACTTTAATGTTTGAGTCATCCTACTTTAAAGTTGAAATAAGAATTTTAAGTATAGCAATTGGTCTTTCAAGTCTTAAAATTGGTATTTTCAGTATTGAAATTGACCTTTTTAAGTCTTAAAATTATCAAATTCCATGACTTCAAATGTTAATTTTAAATCCTTAAAATTGGTCTTTAAGTCTTCAAATTGGGCTTTTAACTCTTGAAATTGACATTTTAATTTGATAAATTGGTAAAAAAATATATATAATTGGATCGACCCAATAAGACGCATCTCACAAGTGAGACGGTTTCACGCAGGTTTTGGTGTAATTAATTAGTATCTGTGTTAGTTTGTGTTAATGACATGGTAGTTGAGGTCATTCTTGCCAAACACAAATGGGAGCCTTATTATTTGGGCATTTTACCATTGGGCTACTTCATTGAAGATGACACTTTGCTTTTCTTTCATCTTCATTTCTCTTTTATCATCTACTTGGTTAACAGTTTTCCTAATTTTTCATGTTTAGAATATATTTCTCATATCCTCGTTCCTTTAATTATTTTTTGAAAATTTCACATGGTAGCATCCAATTTTAATGAAATGCCAATGGTAGCACTTTTTTAAGAAAATTCCACATGGTAGCATCCAGTTTATGCACTATCTAATTGCCGTGCATTTTCCGTTAAGTTCTTGTTAAATTCCGTTAAATTCATCATTTTGTAAGTTTTTTCCACATGGTAGCATCCAGTTTTTGTTTAATTCACCATTTTAACGTTTAATTCACCATTTTAATGTTTAATTCACCGTTTAATTCATTAACGCTCATAAATGTTTGATAATTTTATTAAAAATTATAAGAAACTATCTAATCCGGTCGAAACAAGTACTTATTCGCCTATTTTTTGATACGTAAACGGAAAAAGTTATTTGGCGTCATTTTTACCTATCATAACGATTGTTTTTTCAAAAAACGGACGTTGCAATTATCCTTATGGGGTAACTCTTTCGAAAATCCGGTCGAAACAAGTATTATACGCCTATTTTCGAGACGTAATCCAAAAAAGATATTTGACATCATTTTTACCCATCATAACGTTTTTTTTTGAAAAACGGATGTCGCCACTATCCTTATGGGATAACTCTTTTGAAAATACGATCGAAACAAGTACTTATTCGAAAGAGTACTTGTTTCTGTCGATGAATTAAACATGAAAATGGTGAATTAAATGTTAAAATTTTTTTGCCGTAAAATTATTTAAAATTTATAATTTTTCCATAAAATTATTAAACATTTATGGACGTTAATGAATTAAACGGTGAATTAAACAATATATAAAATGGTGAATTAAACATCAAAATGGTGAATTAAACAAAAACTGGATGCTACTATGTGGAAAAAACTTACAAAATGATGAATTAAACGGAATTTAACAAGAACTTAACGGAAAATGCTACGGCAATTAGATAGTGCATAAACTGGATGCTACCATGTGGAATTTTCTTAAAAAAGTTTTACCATTGGCATTTCATTAAAACTGGATGCTACCATGTGGAATTTCCCTTATTTTTTTTTATAAAATACAACAATTTGTATTCAAAGGTAAAGAACCTTTCTAGTGACCCGCACAAGGTAGAGTTTGAGTGGGAGTTTTATTTTTTTTGAAAGATGCGGACAAATCATACCCGTACCTTCAAGGAGGGAGTAAAGAGAGATGTGCGCAGTCAAGAAACCCCCAATTGATACCTACGCCCAGTAGGAGTCGAATCCCAAATCTTATACTCTACATACATATGCTTTATCCATTGAGACACAAGAGCTTTTGGTATAGGGAGCAAATGAAGCCATATTATATTATAGTTTAAACACCGGCTGCAATGACAAGTATATCTTAACTTCTTATTACACAATAGGTGGAGGACCAAATAGGCAAACGCTGATCACAATGTGTTGATTCTTCTAATATGGGAAAACCAAGAGCAAATAGACTGTAAAGTTATACATGTATGTCTGATCAATGATTATCATTTTATTCAGTTGCTAATGAATGATGTAGCGTCATGAAACAAATACATTGGTCATAGGTCACCATGTCCAAAACACACTGTTTGTGAGTCTTGTTGAAGGGCAAAACGCATAAGCTTTGCCTTTTTTTTTCAGAAACTTTAAAATCATCGATAAACTCAACGATTTGTACTTAGAATATTATGGATATTTATTTGTAATGCGTTTATGTTGAAGATGTGTCAATTACATTGCAAAAAAGTTGAAATCTAAAATTGAGAGTAAAAAAGCCAAGTGGAAAAAAAAAGAAAAAAACAACTACAAAATGAAAAATGGTGCAACACATAAAAATGAAAAATGAATTTTTGATGAAAATAATATGAAGTGTGATTTGTAATCCAAAAAGAAACATTAATCTATTATACCTAATTCTAATCCCCCGAGAGATTGTCTCTCTGAGAGACGTCTTTAAGGCCCAGTCCATCAAAGCTTATTTTCTACTCTTACTTTATATTTTTTTATGGGCCAACCCAATGAGAGACGGTCTCTCAAAGAGATCGCCTCTCACAAAAATTTGTGATTTTTCACCTAAATAATGCAAATTGAACGTGACATAAAAGTACTCTAACTAAGGTCCTGTTTAATTTACTTGATTCTACTGATTTAACTGATTTTTACAATAAAAAATGATATTTATAATTGAAATTAAATTTTAAATTACTGATCTACCGATTGAAAATAAGATTTACAAATTAAAACTGATATTTTCTTGTTAGAAGTTTACGACAGTCCATAACCATCCTTGTTTTTTTAATGAATTAACCATTACATTGTTAGAAGTGAGTAGGACTGAACAAAGTTTAGTCTAAACTGAAATTTTAGTATTTGGTCTGGTCTGTTTTTTTAAATTAAATTACGGTTTACGTCTGGTCTCAGTTTTTTATTTTTCAGACCAGACTGGACCGCAAATCATACAATAGTCGAAAATAATAATTTTGTATTTAAAAAATTAAGTTGCTACCTAGATATTTTAAGATGTAGTTATTTTTATATAGCAATATATACTTGAATGATGTTGATATTATCAAGTAATTACAAAGTATTATATTTATTAATTGTAGGTGTGAAATATTTGCATAAATAAATATATTAATTTGGATAAAAATATAAAAATAAAAACCTTAGACCAAACCAGATCGAACCGATGTAAAATGATTCATCCGGTAATTTAAACGGTCCGATTCGGTTTCAAAATTTTTCTTCCCCAGAGGTGAGTAAATAAAAAAAAATAAAGAAAAAAAAGGCGCAAACGAAAGTAAAATAAAGAAGAGAGAATAAAAAGAGAGTGGGAGCCAAAAATAAAGAAGAGAAGAAGATGCGGACTCCATAAATCCCAACGTGCTCTACACTTTCCATTTCTTCCTCCTCCTTCTTTCTGTTCCTTTGTTTCTCATTTTACCTCTTCAATCTTCCTTGATTCATCTCACCAAAACTAGTTTTGATTTCCTTTAACTACTTTTACATACTGATTCATCCTCATAACCGTCATTAAATTCTTACTTAGTAGATTCGATTTCAGTTTCAATTCAATTATTGAAAGGTAATTTTTTTAATTTAAGGTGGTTGTTTGCTTTTTGTTGTTAATGGCGGAATCAAATTTTGCTTTCTTTTTTCTATTTTTGTTTGCAGGAATTGGTTGAAGGAAAGTTTCTGAAATGTTAACCTGCATAGCAAGACCAAAGCAACAACAAGGTCATACTCATAATAATAACTCAGTGAGTCATCACCATCAGCATGACGATCCTGACTCGGTTCAAACTCCTAACAGTAAACACGCTATTAAAACCCTCACTTCTCAAGTAATTCTTCAATCTGTTAATAATTTAAAATATGTTTTTAAAATTTTATTATTGTGATTAATGATATAAGTGTTTGGAATGTAGATCAAAGGAATAGCATTAAAAGCGTCAGGAGCTTACAAATGTAGCCCATGTTCACACCCTAACTCCGGGGTTGCACCCGGGTCAGGTCCGAGTCAACTCAACAAATACACCGAGTCAGAGACCGGGTCAGGGTCTGATAAGTATAAGCCACCATGGACGTATAAAAGGACGTTAAGCGCGAATTCTTCGTCTTCTGCGGCAACGCCGAGGTGGGGGAAAGAGATGGAGGCGCGGTTAAAGGGGTTATCGGTCGGTAGTGAGGTAACGCCATCAATGTCAGCGTCGGCGAGTGGGCGCCGAGTCGATCCGGTCGTGTTGGAAGAGGAGAACGAGCCGAAAGAGTGGGTTGCTCAGGTAGAGCCTGGGGTTTTGATTACATTTGTTTCTTTGCCACGTGGCGGAAATGATCTTAAGAGGATTCGGTTCAAGTAAGTTATTATTATTACATTAATTAATTCTGCTTTAATTTAATCATGCAAGTTTTCTGGTTGCGTCTGTTTACTGCTTTGATGACTACACAATACACATGATGAAATATAATTAAATTAAAGTTGATTAAAAAATTGATTCGATTATTGTCTCCATTTTTTTTGATAATTGTTTTCACTTAAAATTGGTAATTAATATAGTACTTTTTTTTGGTTCTTGATTGGTTGAGTTTGTTAGAGTATATAACATATAAGGTTTAAACAATAAGTTAAACTTTTGCTTGGGTTGATTCAATGTTTACTGTTTGCCCTTTATGATTGGGGATTTAATCTTACCGCTTAAGGGATTTTAAGTTGCATGTTCATTCCCAATTCCCAATTTAGGTTATTAGAAACCAACGTGACGACATATAATCATAGATTCGAATCCCATCAACTCTCATTCCATTCGGAATATTTAGTACTATGTGAATTTAAAAAGAAAGTTCATAATTTAATAGAACAAAGAACTAATTCCTATGGTTTCAATATTAAATGTGGATTGATTTTGGTGTCCATGTAATTAAACTACTCCCTCCGTTCCTTTTTTATTGTCTACTTTACTTATTTAGTTAGTTCATCCAAATCGTCCACTTTCTATTTTTGGCAAAGGTTTTTTTACCTAAATACCCTATATTCACATAAGTAAAGACCATAATACCCTCACTTATATTATTTAAAATACCTTAATTACCATTTTACAATTATTATAATCACTTAAATACCTTAACTACCACATTTACAATGATTATAAATATTTAAAATATTCCAGCTACCACTTTCTTAATATGCGTGCCCAATCTAAAGTGGACAATAAAAAAGAATTGGAGGGAGTATATTATTGATTTGCAGGAGTCCTAGATTTTTTATGTAGTTCAAATGTTCAATGGAGTATTAGCTTAGTTGAGGTGCATTTCAATTGAGGTTATATTCTAAAAGTAACTGATATGAATTCAGAGAAGTACAGAAATTAGTTACACCATGTAATGTACACCTACAGTCCTACTAGCCTCTATAGAGTATGTGGTCTGGCAACTGGTTTATAGGGGTAATGGAAATAACATTTTCGTCCAAAGTAGTAGTCCTTCCTTCCCTAATTATAGGACACCACAAATTCATGTGACATTCGACAACTAATTTCTCATTAATCATTGGATTAAAATTTTCTAATAAAATTTGCAAGCAGTAGTTAAGTATATTATTTATGTAATTTTGGATAAAATTTATAAGATGGATTAATAATACGTATTGAAGATCAATTAGCGTTGAAAAGAGAAGAATAAATGCGTAATATATGTACTTTTCTGTGTATTTATTTTTGAATTGAAAACAACTTGCATGAGTACATTGATATGATATATCTTTAAAGAGGTATGTGATTTAAGAAATGTCTTTGAAGTTGTTACAATTTGGAAAATGGGATGGAGTATTTGATAGATTAAGTTAAAAGAAATACTAGAAATTTATCTACTTTTGAAGGCCACAAAGATGGGGAAAGTTTCCTATTTGATCATTGTAAAACCCTCTTCGTGTATAAATTACCAATTAGTTTTTACTTTTTGTGTGAAAACTAGAGTAAGAGTGTAAGATGTGGATTCACACGTAAAACTAACGATCACTAATGGTATTTTCAATGTTCAAATTCTCATTTCTACTTAATTTGTTAGCAATGAATATTAATTTATAGGAGTTCAGTGAAGGATTTTGAGCAATTTTTGTGAAGTGGCC
This sequence comes from Amaranthus cruentus, assembly GCA_019425755.1. Classification (NCBI taxonomy): domain Eukaryota; kingdom Viridiplantae; phylum Streptophyta; class Magnoliopsida; order Caryophyllales; family Amaranthaceae; genus Amaranthus; species Amaranthus cruentus. The sequence continues at coordinate 7,226,124 of CM033459.1, read as the reverse complement.
AATTTTAGACAACATCTGGAAAATTTGAAAAATTTAGGGAGAAGAATAAGAATTTATATAAGGGTAAGTCTCCTGTGAAACGGTCTTAGCCGTGCAACTGGCCCAAGTCCAATAACTTTTTAAAAATATTCTGACATACTAATTTTAAGACTTAAAAACACAATTTCAAGACTTAAAAAATCAATTTTAAAGTTTTAAATATCAAATTTAATGTTTGAGAAATCCTAACTTAAGGTTGATATGAGAATTTAATGTTCTGGATTTTGTTTTTCAAGTCTTAAAATTGCTTTTTAAAGTATTAAAATTGACCTTTTAAGTCTAAATTATCAAATTACATGACTTAAAATGACAATTTCAAATCCTTGAAATTGGTCTTTTAAGTCTTTGAATTGGTCTTTTAAGTCTTTGAATTGGTCTTTTAACTCTCAAAATTGACATTTTAATTTGTGAAATTGGTAAAAGAAAATTGTACAATTGGGCCGACCCAATAAAATGCGTCTCACAAGTGAGACGGTCTCACCAAGTTTTTGTGTTTATATAATAGTAATTACTTAAGGGGGTCCGGCCTTGTGGGCTCTAAAACAGTTGGCCTTTGTCTTCAACCTTGCCCTAAATTTTAAATTGAGCGGTCGACTTTGTGTATTTATTTTTTTCTTTCGCTAATGGGTTTAAGCGTATGGACTAAAGTTTGATTAAAACTTCCATTATGTAGATGTACTTCATTTGTTAACAAAATTTGCTCTTTTGCAATAGTCTAGTGATAAATGGTTAAAATTAATTTCATATTCTCTAATCCTTGAACGAAGAAAATTGTACTCCCTCCGTTCTTTTTTGTTCTTCCCATTTACTTTTTACACAGTTTTCAAAGCAACTTTCGAGCCTAAATATCTCTAAATACGCATTATAAAAAATTATAAAAAAATTATGATAAAAAAGTATACATTAAGACGAATCTAAGGAGATCTCATATGGATATATTTTATCATTTATAAATGTCTTAAAAATCTTAATTAAATTTCTCTTTCCAAAATGGAATATTCTAAACGGGAAGGAAAAAAAAACGGAGGGAGTAATTAATGGCTGGCAGTAATTAAAGATTTTTTGAATATAATTAAGAAGGTAATTAATGGCCATGCATAGCATTTAGCAATTAGTATAATGGGCTTTGTTTCTACCTAAAAATATAGAATATGGTTGGTATAACAAGGCGTGTTTCAAAGTTTCGTTTCATTAAATTGTTGGTAAATTTGAAATATTCTGTATACATGAAGAGAAAAATTTTAAAAATGATTTTTTTTAGATTTAAAGAATAAAGATGTGTGTGATTTTGTTAGTTTGTCTCGATGTATGGAATTTTAATAGAGTAATATATGGATATTATGCACACCAGCCACTACTAGTATTACTATGATTTTTTAAGACAAAGCTAAGTTCTGTTTCTTTACATTTGTCCATTTGTGCTGGTTTTGTCATAGAATACTCCATAGTTCATAATATACTTCTATAGTGACTATAGGAATGCAGAATTATTTTTTTTGTCAACAAAAGTGATAGTGTTTCATGATTATTGATGCGGTGTCTATTATCCTTGGATGTTAATATTAGTGATTGTGTTTTTTTTGTCATTGTTTGGTCGTTAGTACTTGTTATATGTTTATACTATTATATTCTTTAATATCATTATGGTGTACTTGTATACATTATCCTATCTTTTAAATTTTTTCGAGTTAATTGTTAAGGTAGAGGCATTTAATGATATTGCGCTAATGAAATGTCTAGAGAGGAACAAATTTACAAAAATTATTAAAAGCAATGAACGGATAAGTCATAAGCATATATATATGGTTATAATTTTCTTGGTCTACCTTAGTAAAAGGGATACAAGATTTTTTGGTCTACCCTTGGAGAAAAAGATGGGACTTAATAAAGTAGCCCTATGCTTAACGTGTAATCTGAAAGTAACCTTGGGAGCCAGACTTTTCGATAATTAAGTATGCTAATTTGTTATTGAGTATCATTTGATGTTGATGTGATTTAGATGAAAACCTTATTCTAGGATAAAAAGAAGAAAAGTTAAAATTGTTAACCATTTTGATTCGTATTGTTGATAATTTGATACCATTTTCTTTTCTTTTCATTATGCTGGATTTAAGTTTTTTTATCAGAAAAAGACAACTATTCTACTCCAATTTTTCTTTCTACTTGAGCCGTATAGACTTTTAGTTCTAAACACTAGTGTTCAATTGATGAAAGTGGGTTTCTGTGCTTATGAATTTGTGTGAAACACACCTAAAATTATAAGAGCTTCTTAAATGAATAGGGCAAATTTGTAGGAATAGCAACTCCATAGGAAGTGCAACATGGAAAAGCAAACAGAAAGTGAAAATGCTTTACTAAGATTAATTCAGGGAAAAAATTTACAAAACATTACTGGAGGGGTTATGTATTCTCTGTGCCATTTATTGCAACTTGTTTGATTAGGGGTAAAAAATTCAAAGTAACTTTTTTGACTTGGTATCCTGTACCAAACAAGGCCTTAGGAGACAATTCTGTTTTGTGTAAATGATTAAGGACGACTTACAGTGAAATCTACTCCTCTTTTGCCCACTGGAAACTAAATAATACAAACACCCAAAAAGAAAACAATAAAAGATTCCCAAAAAATGAAATTCATTGAAAGACTTGGTTGGTCGCAGTGGGCCCAAACTGATTGTATGTTGCATGACCTTTTAATCTTTCATTATGCACAATGTCTAAATGTCGGAAGTGGGGTCATCCATCATCTTTTTCTTTTAGCTTCTTTCACGCCAAGGTTGAGTTTTAGTTTGGCAGCTTGTGCAAAATTTTCTGTCTTTTGCCCTATAAAATACCCATAACACTAAAGTCATGACTTATCAACCCCCCCCTGAAATCTACTCCTATTTCCTTGTAAAATCATGCGCATGGAGTATTGGTCTATTATTGGATTTGGATTTATGTATGGAATTGAAATCTCTTGTTTGTCATGAAAGTGATTGAGTTGTAGGACATAAGAAGTATGCCTCAATTGCCTTCAACTATTAATGACCACACATGTATATGTTCTAAATGGGGGGTCCATTTATAATTTAATGAGTTTGACAATGTTCATTGTGAACTAAAATGGGCTTTGTCCAGTATTCGTCTTGGTGCTTATCGGAAACGCAAGTTACTAGACGATAAGGCGACGAAAAGCATATTCAAGGAACTCTCTTTTCTCGCCTAGGCTTGCCCTTTTTATTTCACCATATTTAACACCAGTAAATCTGATGGTTTACCCAGTTTTTAAGTCTTTAATTTAGCCGATTTGTTGTATAAGTAATAGGAGTATCTTGGTTTCTTTTTGGGGTCCAAGCTTTCGACCATAAGTATTTGTTACATGAATATGTTGTTAAGTTGCACCTAAAAGTCTAAAAGTCCTTTAAAGTGTTCTAATAAAGTCCTCAATAATCAATGATAGAGAAAATAGTGGTTAAAGTTGATTTTTAGTACCTTAAATATTTTTGAACAAAGGCAATATGTCATTAACAAATCTAGTGTGGTAGCCATCAAGGGTGAGAACTGAGAACGTAATTCTAAATAGTCAGGCTGATTACAACAAATTGACAACTATAGTAGCCTTGGGAAAAAATTGTGAAAAGTTGTCATTATATTGAAGACTTAATCAGATTTGTTTGGCATCTCCTTGATAAAAAATCTATGTTAAGAGACTATTGAAAAATTATATTGTTTCCCATGCCCAGATGGCATGACCCGGGGTGGCCTTTCATCCCTTAAAATAAGGACAATTTTTTCAAAAAGTAGTTTTAGGTGATCATGTTAGTGGACTAATATTAGCAATACTGTTCAATAAAGTTGTTGATTTACAATTTACAAACAAAAAATAATTTCGAAGATTATAAATAATCAAATTCATTGACTTTTGTGTTATTGCGCTGAAGCATGAGTAAAAAGTAGAGGTTAGTAAGAATATAGCTAGGAATAGAAGAATGAATCATGATGTAACTCCACTTACCCATTCACACTTGTATAAGTTTACTACTGTAGACTTGGTATGGAACTGAATGGTGCGGATTCATGATATCACTGACAAGAATCCTACTACCACGCTCAGTTTTATGATGAGGATCCTTTGTATCATTCATTTTCTGGGTATCTTATAGGGCATATAACAAATTTTGGGCCCTCAATGATTAGCTTAAGCTTAAGCTTAAGTTGATGCTTGAGGTGTTATATACTCTATCAATATTTGTTAATTTTTTTTCGTGTATCTTTACGTTGAAATCTGATTGTTTGTATTGTTGATGTTATGATCAGCCGGGATATGTTCAATAAATGGCAAGCGCAGAAATGGTGGACAGATAACTACGAGAAGATCATGGAGCTGTACAATGTACAAAGGCTTAGTCGTAATGCATTTCCACTGCCAACTCCTCCGAGATCTGAAGACGAGGTAACCTTAGGACTTTGTGCCATATGTGCCTGCCTGTTTATTGCTTGAATTTCATGTTTATATTTGCTAATTAAAATACATATAATATGATGCATTCTTGACTTACATAAGCCAGATCCCTGGTTTAAGTGGGAACAGTGAGCACTATTAAAATAACTAATCATTGAGGTTGTTGTGGACTGAATTGACATTTAAATTATAATTAACAGCTTCTTTAGTCACCTACTTTATTTTTAAAGAGAATTAAGGGACTTGGCCATCTTGCCTACAATAGACTTTATAGCCTTTAAATTTTATATAGCAACTAAATGATTTAATTTCCTTTTTCTGTTTGTTGTTTGATCAATACTTTTAATTAAAATAGTGAAGGTACTTCCCTAAAAAAACTCTCACATAAAAAGGAGAAATGTAGTTATTAAAAAAAAAGGGGTAGTATATGGTAAGCAAATGCCATAATTAAACAATGCAAGATGAAGATTGATAGATGAATTTAAGAAAAGTGAACTACTAGTTTATTGAGTTGACTCCATCAAGTATTAAGGATATTACATTCTCGTATTCGTATACAACTAGATAATTGCTCTTAGTGTTGTTTTTTTTTTTGCTTTTTTTCTTTTTTTATGTATTTATTGATCCGAGAGAAGAAAATCGGTGTGCAAGGGTAGTTCGGCAATACTAGATGTTAGCTGTTAAAAGTTGTAATATGAAAGACTAATTTTCACATTCTTCAGTAAAAGTAGCTGTTGGATTTGGCTAATTAAAATGACAAAAAAGGTTGTGCATCAAAACTAAACTCTACCTCGAGAGCTAACGCCGAACAAGGGCCAGATTTCTTGGTAAATTTATTGGAAGATCCCAACTGCAATTTAGAATTGCAATTTGGGTTATTTACTTCTGTTTTGCTAAAATGCCTTTTATACATTGTGTGAATACTGAATAGTAATTTAAATACCTAATATAGGGAGGAGATTACAAATTATTAGTTTTTACATAGCAAGTGAAGTGAATATCTATGTTGTCATAACTATTTCAATCTCTCCTTTAACAGAACTCAAAAATGGAGTCATCAATTGGTGACAGTCCTGTCACACCACCATTAACAAAAGAAAGTCTACCACGCAACTTGTATCGTGGAACAGGGTTAGCAATGGGATACTCGTCCTCAGATTCATTTGAGCAACACTCAAAGCAATCGCATCAATACAACGAATCAAATGGTCTTGCCTCAACACCCAAACACTCCAACATCAGCGGAATCACAGCTAAAACAGAGACCTCGTCTATGGACGAGTCACTGAGATCTACCTCTTCCAGGGATGCAGATCGATCTGGAGAGCTGTCAGTCAGCAATGCCAGTGACATGGAGACTGAATGGGTTGAAGAGGATGAACCTGGAGTTTACATCACTATCAGAGCTTTGCCTGGTGGCCGAAGGGAGCTCAGACGTGTTAGATTCAGGTACTAAACTTCCTTCTAATATCTGTTTAAATCAAAACAAGTCAGTACTTCTAGGGAGAAATATCGAAGTAAATGCAAACAGCTAGATCAATATTTTTCTATGAACTGAGCTTAGTTTTACTTTTCTGTGACTACCGAATTCGGAATAAAACTTTGCCTAATGAAGTCCAGTTAACACAATATTCTTCTATGATAATTGTCTAAAGTTGGCTGAAACAATTCAAATCTCGATCCATGGAGACAGAAGCAGTTAAAAATTCATGGAAGTGGGTTTTTTAGTTAATTTTTTAAGAATTGTTGTGGGTATTAGTACACCAGAACATGATTACTGTTTATATGTTCCTGAACTCTAATAGTTGCTAAAGTTTACAGCTACCAAAATGTTTAAATTATCATTGAGTTGGTGATATCAATTAAGTTGGAATTCTCATTTTATGAGGTAGTTGATATACATGAATTAACTGTCCATTGCATAGGCTATCTTATATAATGTATTCTAAGTTGAGAATGAGAGAAAATGATAGTACATGTAAACATGGCAACCCCACCTTATAAATATAGTCTTATATTAGGCTCAAGAGAAGTAGCAAAATTGATAGAAAAATATAAATCTTGTGGACCACTTTTTTTGCCTCCAAAATCCTATCAACCTCATCTTTACATTGGGAAGTTCTAGTTAAAGTCCATAGTGCAATCAATCCTATGATGTCTTGATATGATAGAGAAATTATAGGATATTTGCTCCTCTATCGAAATCCTCTCTCTAAATTCTTTATTGGGGTGGTTTAAAAGCAAAAAGGACTTTTTCCATCGAAGTTTGACGATTGAATTTAGATGAACTAGACTACAAACCGAAATTTGAATAGGCTACAATGATATTGTGTCCGTTTCCAAAGAAGTTAGAGATGCGATACTTCTAATGCTTAGGATCATGTTGAACAAGATTACAATATAACATCATGTTATTAACCAATGATGATATTTGTTCCGTTTCTGAAGACATTAGATTAGATATTACTTTCTGCCCTTTGAGTATAATGGTATTGACTATTAGCTAATGAATGACTCAAAGTCAATTGACTTCACGACCCTTCTTCGACTTCTGTGAGGATATCTTTTCGTACTGTATGAGATTATAGGTTTGCAATATAATGATAAACATTCACTAGAAAGAATACATATTTACTTTGCTTGCTTTTAAGCTTTTCTGTACATTGGTGAAGTATATTTATGTCAATTGGTGACTAAACTGAACATTTTCCGAATTGCAGCCGAGGAAAATTTGGGGAGATGCATGCTAGAGTGTGGTGGGAAGAGAATAGAGCAAGGATACACAAACAATATTTATGATCAGAAAGAACAAGTGCAGATGTTCAACTACTTATGAATGAAGAACAAATCTGTGTTTAGAGTACATTCTTTATATGTTACTACCTCAGTATAAATACCTAAAGAATGGTTCGCTGCCTTCAACGAAGAAATGTTATGATAACTACGAAATATGCTACATGCATCAAATATAGAAGGCATTGCCTTCAACCCCTCTTTTTTCTTTTTCAAATTTTTGTCGTTCTTTTGTCCTCTCCCTTGTTTTTGTTCATTCTGGTGTATGCTACTGGTATAAGGGTTTATTGGTGAGTAAAAGTAAGTTTATAGAGGGCTAATTATAAGACCTTGAATGTTGATAAGATGTTAGAATAGAGAATTGTGTCAAATTGTCAATGGCAAAATTCTTCAAAGGGAAGTATGATGTATTTCCTTTTGGCATATTGAAAGTTATACTATGTCCGATGAATATCAAGTTTTTACCCTTGACAGGTTGAAAGGTAAGGCGCCAATGTGAGTTAGAGATTAACTTACTTAACTAACTAAAATCTATTATGACTCGATTTGACTTGAAAATAACTCGCATACAAAAATCAAATCAGATTGATAAATACAAACATCCAAATCAAGTTCATTTTAAATCTACTTGAATACAAGAATGTACGCATTTAAAAACATTAAAAGTTTCTAAAATTTGAGAAATTTAAAACTCGATTTTGGTGTGCTTAACCATCGAGAAATTTGCTCTTAAAGGCCTAAGCCATCGAAAAATTTGTTACTTTTCTATTGTTAAAAAATAGAGAGATATGAAAATCATGTGTTATCTCGATCGAAGGGCAAATATTATTTTTTAAACAGACTCTCTAGTTTATAAAGCAAATTTGTGAATTCGAACTTGAAGTGTTGGCAATATCACATGAGAGCCGAGAGGCATGATAATTGAAATTCAGCCCGAACAAGTTCAATCAAGAGTAGGTCAATAACGGTTATTTGTCATCTTGATAAATCACACCTATGTGAAAAGATTTAAAAGGGTGATTTTTTTAATATTATAATTTATCTTTTTGTATTTTGCTTATTTTATTAATATATTTTTTATTTTTTATGGTAATTTACAAATAACCAATTAAATTTTCTATTCAATCAAACTGCAATATTTGATATTTGAAACGCCAAAGCAGAAACTTTTCTTTTTCATCTTGTCAATCTGTAGCTTTTTCATCCTCTAATTCCAATTCCAATTCCTGACACCCCTCTTAAAGTGAACCCCTATTTTCCACCAAAATCTTCGCCATTTCTATGGCTCAGCAAGCTCGTGTTCCTTCTGCAATTCCATTGCTTAACCCTCCTGTTACTAAGGTCTTTCATTCTCTTTCCTGTTATCTTTTCATATCATGCTTTGATGATTTTACAATTTATGTTTGTTGGTTTCCGACATGTTTCTCTTGGTATCGTGTCGTGCATTGTTCGATTACTTACTTGATGGATTGCCTAATTATGGGGTTTGCACTATAATGCAGTACAGTTTTCGATTTTACAGTTTTCTATTCTGAAGTGATAGATTCACCATAAATCATGAACTTTTCAATTCATTTGTTAAATAGTATCATAGTATGAATATCCATTACTGTTACAATTTACAAACTTGATCATTAATCAAATTCAAATTATAAGATGAGACCTCGGAAGTAAGAACGGAATATGATCAATTTTCGTCTATTTTGGTAAAATATTACTCTTTCCAGGGTATCTTTAACTTGTTCAAGCCTTCAAGGTAACTAAAGGAGCTAAGCCTTTTGTTAGACCGTTTAACAACCTCTTTACTATCATTAACAAGGATCATGTTGTGTGAATTTGACCCTCAAACCCCACGTTAGGTGCAGTCAAATTATAATACTGGGGAAATGGAATGTTGTTGAACTACCATCAATTATTATACTATATATATAACTATTTACTATTTTTGTGAACTATAAAATTTTATTACTCGGTATCAATCGCTAGGCTGACTGGGTTACATCAAGGTTATGCTTTGAGCCCTTTTCTATTGATTGATAATAAGACCTTATTGAGTGAGATATGATTGTTGTTCGTAAATTACATTGTACAAAGTGGACAAAATTAAGATGTGGTTGATGCTTAAGTTAGATATGAAAAAGCTTCCTCTCTGTGCGTGTTTTTAGTACCTTGGCTCAAATTTCCACAAAATAAGAAATGTTGATCAAGATGTTAAGCATAGAATTCAGTTGACTTGAATAGAGAGTTGCGACCACAGTATTATATTGTTGAACAGAGCCAAGGTTGAAGGGAAATTGTACTGGATTGCCGGTGGAGCAATCTAACTTTATGGGTTAGTGTATTGGCTTTTTAGGAGAGATCATTGTTGGAAAATAGAGGTCGCTAAGATGGATAAATGTGCATATACTAAAAGGTAGAATTCAAAATGAAGACATAAGAAAGACATTGGAGCTACAAATACTGAAGGCAATTCAAGAAGAAAAATGTCTTAGTTGGTTTTGTCATGTGCAAAGAACACCAAAAAATGCACAAGTTAGAAGAGTAAAAGGTTGGGACTTGAGCATCAAAAACACTTGGAATTTTCAAGAGTATTGCAAGAGATTATATGTAGATGATGAGTGAAATTAATTTTGTTACTTGTAGATTAATATTATACTCTTATTATAAGTATTAGATTGGGTTGAGGGTTAAATGATTTTTTTAGTGAGGAATTTCCATTGTTGATTTGTTTATGTTCATGTGGTTCACCCCATATTGTTGGGATAAGCCATTAGCATTGTTATTGCATCAAGAACCTTAGAGCAGCTTCAACAGTCCACTAAAGGATTCACTTGCAAACATAGGGATTCACTTACAAACATAGGGAATGCTAAGCAGATAAGCTTGACCATTAAAGAAACTTTCTTTTGTTTATGGAAGCAACTACTTCTCAAACTTCATATTCAAGTGAATTTGGGTTCAACATCTCTTTCTTTTCCAAACATACACGCTTTAGTTGATTACCCAACCCAACGAGGAGGTGCACGGGGCATGAAATGCATTGATGCACACGCCTCTTGTAGTGGGCTTTGTTTCACCTAGCTGAGGAGTTTTAAGTCGAGCCTAGCTCGAGACGCACGATGCACAAACATAAATTCACTTTTTAAAACTAAGGTCATATGTGAAAGGCGATAAACATGCAACAGATAAATTTCAGGATTGTTCTTTGAAGTTTTCTTGTTTGGTTGGTATAGGGATTGGTCTTTAAAGTCTCTATATTGTTTGGTTACCAATCTAAGAACAAGATATAGTAATCGGTTTCCAATAATCAGGATATCCCTACCATTATTTTTAGGTGAAATTACCGTTTTCCTTAATTCAACAATGTTAATGTTTCAAATTCAAATTTAGCTTGCAGATTATAAGCCCAATAAATTAACTAAATGACTAAATGATTAACCTTATCAATTTTCATATGTTCAAATTTATTATTAAACCTCACAAGTAAAACCCTACATGAAACAATAGAGATATCTTATCATATGATGCAGGTTTGCATATGTTCAATTTTCATATGTTTGCATAAGTAAAAATTTAGGAACCCTTAGAGGAAAAAGTTGTATACCTGCATTACTTTATTGTTGCCAGGTTTGTTTTAGATGCTCTGCAGTGTGCAGTATGTGATTGACACCTTTTCCCCTCCGTTCCTCTTTGTTTGCTTTTTCCCTGGCTGCTGCACAATTTTTCTCTATGTCAGTGAGTATGCATAATCTGGGAAAAACGTAGCTGCATATTGTTCCTCAATCATATTTGTTTGTTTGTTGGAATCTTCATCCCTCACGCATGCCACACCTTTTGAGCATGAACTGTCTTTTTTGACTTTTGGTATAATTGTTATATCTTGATATTTTTTGATAGGTAATTCAATTCAGTTTTGTTCTTGTGTCTTTACATTGGGCATTGATTATTGCAAAAACAGCTGCCTTGCTAGCTAATCTGAGCACTGTTGTGAATGCTATTGTGTTAGGTGCTCACTTGCTCGGTTATCCTGGCGCATTTAATATGACTACTGGTCCATTACACTGGGAGCTATTACGTACGGAGAGCAAGGTAAGCAGTTTTATCCTTTTATTGGATCAAAACCTAATCTTTGTAGAGGGCAAGAGTTAGTTTTGTGATTTTTGTACGCTATTATTTGATAAAATGATATTTTTTTGGTGCTAAGTAGACAAGGAAATAGCCATTGAGGTATTAACACTCATATGACAGTATGTCTGATGTCTGGTATACTGTCGTATCTGTGCAATGCATGATTCAGCCAGAGTTTAGAACTGATAATTATGTTATGGGGCAGTCCTAACATGATTGAAGATTTTTTTGAAAGCGTGTGTCCAGTAGTTTGTGTGTATATCTTCTACAATACTCTTCCCCATTTCCAGCCGAATGCAGAGAGGGAAATGAGTTGAAGACAAGTATGACATTTGGTACAAGTTGAAACAGCTATGCACATTGAATAACTCCCTCTCTGGCTTTTCATATATTTCATGAATTAGTCCATGTCAGAATGTATCCCTAAAACATTACTTGCAAGTTCGTGTGAACGCTACTAAATAAATGATGTCTGGTAAGTTAATAGATGGACCCATGTAGGAGCAATAAAATTATAGTTTTAGAAATGTGTACCACCAATTTGAGTTTTGAAAAACAAAACAAAACTGTAAACACTTGAGGCTATGATGGAATGGAGGATTAATGTAATGTACCTCCGTTGTCCTTTTGAGTGCTCCCTCTAATTCTTAATGTAGGCCAAACTTTGATTTTCAATTTCATTTTCCTGAATTTGTTGAATATCAATATACCATTAAATTTGTACTAAAAGTTTGTTTTGCATTTTTTTGTAAATTCTGTTAATCTATACTGAAAATTTTAAAGGTCAAATTCAAATGTCAATAAGCATTACTACCTTATTTTGTCATATATATAGAGAGAGAGTTTATATAGCGTTTCTCCGCAGCAATGAAATTATTAAAATTAAGCTGTCCTAGAATTCGAGAGTATGATTCTATGTATTTTCTGTAAACTGACATTCCGTTGATAATATTAATTTCAATATTCAAGTGTATAAATCGGAAAAGAAGGAATATATTGGCTTTACCTTAAGCGACTTATCCAACCTCTAAAAATGTAAAGGACTTTCTCGGTATCCCGCACAAGGCAGGGTCCGAGTGGGGGGTTTGCTTTTTCTTGAAAGATGCGGACAAATCATACCCGTAAAGAGAGATGCGCACAGTCAAGAATCCCCCCAATTGATACCTGCGCCCAGTAAGGGTCGAACTCCAAACCTTCTACTCCACATGCAGATGCTCTATCTATTGAGCCACAAACGCTTTTGGTTATCCAACCTTTAACCTTGAAAGGTTTATCCAACCTTTAAATTAGTTCTAGATTGAAAAACTCATATTTTTACTGACAAAATCCCGTTCATTTTGTAAAAATTTTGCAGGGCAGCCGATAATAAGGTACTCCAGTGAGTGTCATTTGCTAAAATTTGCAAGCATTCCTCTCTTGATAGCATATTAACAGATAGTGCAAGTTAAAATTCATAGGGAGGGGCCTTCTAAGTTTTATTTTTGAACTAGGGTGTATTTGGCTCCTCAGAAATTTGGACTCTAATGTCCCTTGAATATCATGTCTTGGAATGTGTGGTTAACATGATCTTATACAAATACTGCATCTGAACAAGACTACAGTTAGGCGGATGATGTTGCATTCAATATTTTCTTAACAGTTGTATGTGGCCACATGTTCAACGGCTCGTAATACTGGCTCAAAGTATGTCGCCTGGGGACACTCTACCTTGGTTGGGCCTGTAAGTCATCTGTCCACGACTTAGCTGTCACCCTTTTCAATTTTAGGCTATCGCATGTCTCATGAGTATACACGCACGATTTTTTTTTTAATTTTAATGCATCTCAATCGCTTTTGGCAGTTTGAGGAAGTGCTTGCATCGGCCGACCATGGTGACGCAATTTTTATAGCAGAGATTGACTACTCGCTAATTGAGCAAAGAAGGTAACTTCCCTTTGTACGTTTTTCTGTACTTGGTATCAAGAGGTGGCAAGCAGGTTAATGTCAAACACTAGTTACAATTCCCTCTTTCAGTTGGAGTTTGGTTTGGCTAATTTGGATCGGATATTTACATAATTCCTGCTCTAATCTTCTCGCTTATTTATTTATGTTATCATAATATCATTACTCATCCAAATCAATCCATAACGGCTTGGTTGGTTGATATTAAATGGTAGAAATGGTAATGAAGATTTATTGTAATTTAGCTAGAAAAACTATTTGATAAAACTTATGATCATGCTTGTCTCTAATCATTCTTTTTCCTCACAAAATTATTTTCCATCCATTACTATTTGGATAGATTGTATTAGCTAATAATGAGAAATTATAAAGGAAAAACATATTTGAGGGGAAGAGCTTCATCAACATAGGAATGACAACAAATTTTATAAACAATATAACTTAAACTTCTTTTCATTATCATGTGTGCTTACTTTCTGAAAGCTTTCAATTTTGCTCTAATTTCTAATGCAAACCTTGATTATTAATAAAATTCCTTGTGTGAAATGTAATGTGCAGAGTACATCTACCCTTCATCAACCAAAGAAGAGTTGATTTATACGAGTTAGTTGACGTTGAGAGACTGAATGCCGAAGCTACCTCATGATACTCGCAAATCGCCAATAACCCTTGTAGCTAGTAGATACAGTTTCATTGTCACATAATTCTCTGATCTGCTCACAAATCACGAATCGAAAAGCGAATTATATTGATTTTGGATTATTTTTGGCAAGTTTTAAGTAAATTGCAAAAAGGAAATTAGGTGGCTAATTATGTTACACTTTGCATGTTTTGCCCTCTTTCCAAGGATGATTACGCGAAAGATCTTGTAAAATACCTCTGTGTAAAATGTGACACAACAGTTTGGAATATAGCAGTATGATACAAGTCAATAATACAGGGAAACTGGTGATCTGCATTGAGCAGCAGTATATTCCAATAATAGAAGTAGTTTAGTGTCGTTGGCCTGTGCCCTGTGGGCTCTTAGTGAGCTGTTGATTATAAATGGCTAATAGTAATTCCAATACTCTGTAGTCTGTAATGCATTGCATTACTGCTCTTGGCCCATATATACTATAACTGCTTCCAATTAATGTTTGTCAAGTCTTAATTAATTCTAATGCCAAGTACATTTATTTATTTATTTATTTATTTATTGTTTCTCCTGCTTTTTTATTTTTTTGCATATTTTTGGTACCTCTTCTGTTTTACAGACTGAGACTTAGCTGTGTTTGCTGTAATTACATATCGAAATAACTACCTGTTGTCTCTTTAAAATTGTCATAATTTTTATTTTAGTTTGTCTCTTTTACTTTGTCATATTTCCTCTGTTTTCATATGTTCTTTTCAAATAAAATTTACGAATTTAGTGCTAAAAACACTTAAACTTTGACTATGAATTCTCATCGATCTATATAAAAAAACATATTTATGTCGGATACTGATTGATTCGTCTCAATATATATTTTCTAAATATTAACTTCTTAGAATTTTTATAAACTCAATTAGAATTATTTGACTTTTAAGTTTACATTGGGAGTCGCGCAAAACGTGTATAAGAACAAATGAAAAATAAGGAAATTGTATTTTTCTTTAGTAGTGATGTGATAATGCAATTACATTTTTTTCTTTTAAAATTAGACATAATTTGTTACTTTTCCATTATCATCTACACAATTCAAATGATTTTATTCATTCTTAATCTTCATGTCAAATGTCCTTGTTGCTACTTCAAAAGCTCTACAGTATTTGCTTTGGATAAACAAAAATATAATTCGGTTTTAAAAGGTGTAAGTTAATAAATTTTCGTTTTAGTTAGTAAAAACAAAAATCATGACTAAATTAGTTCATATTAGAAGCTTCTTTTTTTAAAAAAAAAACCCTTGGATAATTGTCCTAATTCTAATGATGAATAGGAGTTACTAAATTTCAATTCACAACTACAACAGATTTAAAGAAGTTCAAATATTGAAACTAGTCTGATAAAGTGATTTGCATTGATTTGAAATTCCTAACTCATCAAATATCCTAATTAAATATCTATCTCTTAGTTAATTTAGTGATATTTTTTTTGTCTATTTGAGAAGAAAGCTACAATATTCAAATTAATTTAAGTCAAATCCACTTCTTAATAGCCCATTTTGGTAGCTTAATTTATGTTATTGATCACTTAAATCTTAATTAGTCGGCAACAACCCTCGTGAGCCAAGTAAGAGGACACAAACTTATGAATAAAATGTCAATGATGTGATGTATACTACTATATTGGACGGAAAAATTATTCAACAATTATACATTATTCAATTCTCCAAGGTATCCAATTAAGCCTATTGTTCAATTTGAGAGTGGTGTGAGAAGCTTTATTGGAGTTGTCTAGGAAGTCGATCAAGTATATTTTCCTAAATACACTTTTGAGAGATTTTTCTTATTTACTTAAACAAACTAATTAGATAATTTGACTCGAATTACTTGGTAAATGGTTGGGTTAACAAGTAATGTAATACGTTATTCGGATTAAAACGGGGAACGTAAACAAAAACAGGATCAAAGAATACAACCTAGATTGACTCGACAACGATTGAATGTATGAAATACATTATGTATATAAAATATAATTGTAGATAAAATTAAACTAAAATGATTTTTTTTGCTTTAAGAAAATTGTTTTTAAGTGAATATGTTTAGTTTTCTAAGTTTAAATTTATCGTGTTTTTTTCTCTCTTATATCTTCTTTGATTTGTAAATATTAGAGTTAATAAGGAAATGCATATTCTTATATGTTTTTCTAACTTGAATTGTATACTAACGTATATAAAATAAAAATAGAAAACAAAAAATCATCACTATATAGATAATTATTGCTATCTACTATTTTAAACTAGTACTTCTAGTTTATTAATCACTCCAAATTTAGTGAATCTCAATTTAGTGGATTAAGTGTACTTACATTATGGGACAACATCATACACTATATTAATTTTAATGTATAATGTATAGTGAAGAAAAATATGAGTGAAGGATAGAGTGCCATTTGTAATTATTCTATTGGCCAATATTTATGGCAGGAGTGTTTATGGTAGAAATTTATGGGCAGAAGTGCAGTATAGTAATTCTTTTAATAAATGGCAATAATAACAATGATATCAGGGATTTTGACTAGTAATTATTTTATTTATGGCAATAATAGTATAGTGATTATTTTATTTATATTTATGACCAGGGATTTTGACAACTGAGATAAAATTTCTACAATTTTAAAATGGCAGGATTACTTAAAACAGCATGATTATTATATGGCATAAAATCAGCAGGATTATTTAAAACAACATGATTATTATATGGCAGAGATTTTTCATGATTTTCGTGAATACTAAATAATATACTAAATATCATACACTATATTAATTTTGATGTATAGTATAGAAAATTAGAGTGAATATGAGAGTGTCATTTGTAATTATTTTATTGGCCAGCATTATAAGAGTAGTTATGGCAGGAGTATTAATTAAATGATTTACAATTCAATGGATTTTTATCTTTTTCAAAAAAAAAGTTTGATTCATATAAATGGCAAGAATAATTGGCCAGGGATTTTTAAATACGGTTTGCTTCATATTAATGGCAAGCATTGCATGAATTTCAATACAAATTTTATTTTAATAAATACAGGAATAAAAGACATAAATATAAATGGCAAGAAATTCAATTCAATTCTATTACAAATATAAAACGTTGGTTTCAAAATAGCATAGCAAGAATAATAATTGCATAAATTTCAATTCTAACAATTTTATTCTTTACAAAAATCATACACTATATTAATTTTGTTGTATAGTAAAGAAGATTAGATTGAATAAGAGGGTGGCATATGTAACTTTTTTATTGGCCAACATTATCAGAATATTTATGGCAGGGATATTAATTGCATGATTTTCAATCCAGTCAATTTTGAATCATTTACGGAAATAAAATGTTGCATTCATATTAATGGCAGGAATAATTGCAGGAATTTCAATTCAGTCAAGTTTATTCTTTACAAAAATAAAAATTTGGATTTATATTAATGGCATAAATATTAATTGTAGGATTTTCAATTCAGTCAATTTTATTCTTTTACAAAAATAAAACATTGGATTCATAACAATGGCGGGAGTAATAATTACAGGAATTTCAATTCAAACAATTTTACTTATATATAAAGAGGTGTTTCAAAACCTATAAACTCTTTATTAACAACCTATTTTGTGCTTTTTTATATTTAATTCTTTTTTAATTACAATATATGTATGTAAATACTTTATTACACACCTTTATTTAACATTTCTAATATTTCATTAAGATATAAACGTATTTAAAAATCCGTGCGTTGCACGGGTTTATATCCTAGTATTAAATAAAACAAACAATTAACTTGAGTTATCATCAGAAAAATAAATTTGAACTTAATTATATTCATTTGTTTAAATGAAATATGTTGACTAGTGATATATTTTAGAGATGATAAATTGATAATTAGACCAGATGAAATCAAACATTCTCAACATGCCGCCCTTTATGACTATCAAATCCATTAAAAATTGTTCTACGAAGGTAAGAGATTGAACTCATCATGAAAAATGTTATTGAACATTATGAGTTAGGCCAATAAGCATAAAGAATGGAATTGCTACTCTTCCTTTTGTTTTCATATGTAGCAATCTGTTTGATGGCTATAGAGCATGAGCGTGCTCTTATCCAGGAAATGATTTGCTTAATAGTATCCTTCTATTTTACTCCTTCCATCCTATAACATGCTCTACTTTTGTTTTTAAGGAATCATGTTTAAGATGCATGACCCATATTCCATGAGTGCCTAGACTCAGTAGACATTGTTTTCTATAAATTATTTTTGAAAAAAGGTTTCTGTAGTGCCAAACCTTAATACATGCTAAAAATTTAAGAACATAAGCATCAATAGTTTCTGTCCCGTAAAACTTTAAAATGCTTGAATGAGCAATCAGGTGTTCGAAAGTTTGTTTTGCTTTGCTTCATTCTTGCTAGAGGATCAATTAATTTAACCTTTAGTGGGTGTTTAAAAAGTAAAGTTATAATTTTACAAGTGGTGCTCTACGACCTGTATGACAACATTATTAAATTGAGGTATTGAACCTCTTTTTAGTTCTGAGCCCTAAGCAAATATCTACAAACTCAAACTATAACTTTGTGTTACATCAAATTGAACTTTAGTGTAATGAAGGGAACCACCCCTTATCATTAGCTTGGTTTAGAGTTATTTTTTAAAATAATTTCATGAAAAAGTCTTTTTAAAGCTATAATCTTATATAATACTCTCTTTGTCCCTTTGAATTAACACCATTTGATTCAAAAAGCTATCATTTTTTTTTTGTTAAATGGTGCTATCTCAGAGAAACAAAGGAAGTAATGATTACAAAACTAATTTAATTTTGATATTTATAAGTTTTTCACATTGGAAGCTTCATAGAAGTAAATATTTCAAAAAGTTTGTTTTGAAAGGTTAAATTTTAACACATTCACCAGCCGAAAGATTAATGGACCACTAATAAATAAGTACCATAAGGTACATATGAATGGATATATTTATAGGTGTTAATCCTCAGCTGTGCATAGACAATATTTAAGTAGTTTTATACTTTTATTCATATAACAAACGCACTTACTTTGATTAATTATTAAAACAACAAAAAAGAAAAATTAATAGAAGAGCCAATTTAAGTTACCAACAATGGCTTTGAGAGCCTTTAACTCATGGAAAGTATGAAAATATAGTGTGGTAGTTTCACAAGATTGATTTATGAAGTAGTGGCTGCCATGTGCAATGGCAAAAAGTTAGCATGATTTACAGTTACACCCAAACAATTACTGTAGAAACTCTATTCAACTACCTAACATTGGACCACTAATTGAGCCTTAGACTCCTTTTAATCCCTCTATACTCTATAACCACATCATATGAGTAATGAGTTGGTACACTTACATTATTATACTTATTTCTTAACAAACATATAAAAATGTTTGAGTTGTAAATATTGAAAAAAAAATTTTAAAAAATTAAAATTGTGTGAACGGAGTATTAGAAAATCGTTAAGGATAGAAAGTTGAAGTTTGAGGGACTTGAAAAGAAGACGCTAATGACTGAAGATGACTTGGACGACAGAAGTAGAAATTGATATGAAGGATCTATACTTATAGATTAAGATTGTAGAAAATCGAAATGAATGGAGAAGAAGAATTCATGTGGACGACCATTGGAATTGACATATCGATTCAGGTAGCCGACCCCAATATTTAATTTGTGGATTAAAGCTTTAGCATTGTGGTTATTGCCGATGATCATCTGATTGTGCAAGCAATGATTGATTAATGATCCTGATATTGATGAGCAAGAAAAATTCACATAAGAATGCGGCAAAATAGCAGCAAGCATGTAGTGGTTTAAAGTATTTTGCTCGATCGAGCAGAGGTGGTTCAATCGAGCAAAGCCTGCTTGATCGAGCAAAGCTATATGAACATTAATTTTCATATTTTGCACGTATGAGGACTTTGAGAATTCTTATATGAGCGAGTTTTGATTACCTAATAAGAGCATGTGTAGTTGTATTTGTGAGGGTACTCTTCAATAGTGCAAATCAAACTCTAATGAGTTTAAGAGCGTGTGAACATAATAACCGGAGAGTAAGAAATTATTCATTCGTATGTTTGAAAGTTTGGCATTCCATAATTTGCAAAAGTGCTTGTATTTGTTTGTCTTGTTGCTTCAAGTGCCTAAGCAACTATTTACCTATAAACTAGTCTTTTCAAGGCATCAAGAAATTTAAAACACCCTTATTCTTGTTTAATCGAAAAAATCACTCTCATTAAATTTTTTTAATTTCAACGCATATAATATCATATATATTTAAAGAACCTAACTCATATATACACTTATTAAAACCTTGACTATAACAAGTATGTTCGTTTACAAACTGTCGAGACACAATCTATCCATGCAATTGAGTAATGTGTTTGAAAATATGGCATTCCATAATTTGCAAATACTCCCAAAACAAAAGCACTACTACTTTGACCAACTAATGATTTAGGTTGAAATTTCAATTTTCAACCTATCAAACAGTAAAGACTCAATACACAACAAGGAATGAAGAAAAGATTTAACATGTTGCAGCACTAAAACACCAGGAGAAATATCAACAGACAACAATGGAACATACAAGCATTATTTTCAAGCAAAAGAGAAATAGGCAAAGACCAAAGGGAATCCACCCACACGTACGTGTAAACTGTAAAGAAACACTAACTACACAAACAGTAATCAATGAAAAGGCGCAATAAAACAACAGTAATCTGACTAGTAATAATAGAAGTATACCTTATTATTCATTTCACTAGCTTAGACAATTCTGCAATATAGGCATAGCTGTCAGCCTTTTCTCTTTTTTCCTTTCTTACCCGCACGCGCGGCAGACTCTCTTTCCTCCCTCCCTTCCACTTTAAAGTACCTTCCCTATTCACATAAGAGTATACTCTATTACTCTTCTCTTCATCTGATTCTGCCCATTTCAGCCTTCCCTTCATTTTCTCTCAAACTGTCTCCTTTTTCACACAGAAACCCAACATTAAGCATCTGTCAGTCTATCTTGTTGCTCTATACTTCTATATTACTCCTAGTTGTATAAAAAAAATACTCCTAATCTCTTGGGTTGTTCGTCTGAATATATACTTGTATATCACATGGTAGTGTTTTTTTGCAGCTTTTGACATTGTATTAGCAGACAATTGCTAACTCCAAATTTCCATTTCATTCTTCTTTCACATGCTTACTTACCCTCCTAATCTCAACTCCTTAATGGAGGATTCCTATGTCTATATAGTATGAGATCAAATATATATATATATATATATATATATATATGCTATTACCTACAAGTGATATAGTAAAGATATCTCAAAATGTCTTCCACATTAGACCCATTTCACCCCAGTATTTCACATAGAAAAAGAACTAAAACACCATCTTTCTCTTCAATCCTTCTAGATGCAATTTATAGGTCTATTGATGATGATCACAACCATGGTGAATACCCTCATACTACCCCAACATCTCCAATTCATAGCATTGTTAAACAAAATGATTGTGCATCATCCAAACAACGTAGAACTAAAATGAAAAGTGATAGTACCTTGGAGACTGTTGATCTTCGTCGTGCTATTATGATTGAATCATGGATGGAGAAACAACCACACCAGCAACCTCAACAACAACAACGGAAACATTTTAACCTCGGGGATGTAATTGATCGAAAGATTAAAATTGTTCGTCAGAAATCTGTTCCAGATAGAGCAAGAGTTTTGGATGAATCGTCTTCCTCGAACGATTTATCCTCTTGCTTCACTAATCTCACTCCACGATCTTCGCGCGATCAGTTATCGTCTTCGCGAATTTTTACTAAGACCAAATCTCGTGCGCTGAAGATTTATGGCGATTTCAAGAAATCGAAACAACAAAACACTCCGATTTCTCCTGGAAGAAGAATCGCGGCGTTTCTAAACTCAATTTTCCGAAACTCCGGTAATTCTCCAGCGAGAAATTCGTCGGAAATTAAGATAAATCCATCACCTCCACCAACCACGACGACAACCTCAAACTCAACTTGTTCATCGGCGTCGTCGTTTTCTAGGTCATGTCTAAGCAACAAAACGTCGTCATCAGGAAAATCTACTCGCTCAGTTCGATTCTATCCAATAAGTGTAATCGTCGACGAAGATTCCAGACCTTGCGGTCATAAATCATTGCTTAAAAACGAAAATGAAGAACCGAAAAAGCTAGTTTCGCCACGACCAACTGTTAACAACAATGGTGAATATGAGCAGAGAAGAGAGAAAGAAATTGATACATTATTGATGATGATCAAGAACAATAGTAACAGCAAAAATAATCACAAAAATCATCGCCGCCATGTTTCAAGTTTTGTCAAAGATCATGATCAAGCAATGGAGGAGGATGAAGATGATGATGACGATGGTGATAGTTGTGCGAGTTCAGACCTTTTTGAATTGGAAAATTTTAGCGCCATTGGAGGCGGTGCTACACGTTACTGTGAAGAGTTGCCGGTGTACGGAACAACTAGTTTGGAGGATATTACGGCTTAATTATTTTATTATTGTCCTAATTCCTAAATTATGTTTTTCTTTCTTCCATTTATTTATTTAATTTTACTTTCAGTTTTAGGATTTGGATGTAATTAGATAGGTTTTTGAAGTTATTAATCTATTAACCTATGTGTGATTTTATTTTTTCTTTTTAAATTTTTTGTATAATTCAATGAGATTAGATTAAATAATTAAGACTTGTTTGGCAATCAAACATACTTAATAATAAATAATTTTGGTGACAAAACAATTAAACAAATCAATATTAATACATTTTTTCCACATTATTCCAAAAAAAAAAAATTTCACACAATTTTATTACCACATTGGAAGTGGGATTGAATGCAAATAAAAAAATTAGAAGACAAATATTCAACACCTTGATTTTTTTTTATTTTTTTCTTAATTGATTACAAAGTTTTTATATTTTAAATCATTTTATTTTAGAATATTTTTTGGACAAAAAATAACACTTTATTTATGTTAGACAATATGTATTTACGTTTTGGGGCTATCATCAACATACAATACCCTAGCCGACCCAATTTTTTTCTCTCTTCTCTCTTTAAAAAAAACCCTAATATTTATAGTTAGTTTTCCCCTAATTTCTCCCGTTGTTCTACCCATTTATTGGGTTGATTCTACCCATATATTGGGTTTTGAAGTCTTTCTTTGTGAGAGTTTAGAGTTATGAATTTTGGTGATTTGTTGGTAGAGATTAATGCGACGATGCAGCAGACAACAAAATTGCAATTATCATCGACTACATCAAATTCAATTTTATCTCAATACTACAACAGATCGAAAGACCCCCTCCTAGAAGGCTGTATCAAACAGTGATGTGGAAGAGGATATTTAGAATTGTCAGATCTCATACACAACGATCGTAGTTTTGTTATTTTTGAATTATATTTGGTTTTAATTGCTATGTACTTGCTAATTTTTATCTCTGATGTAGATGTCGTATGACTCTTTATTAATGAATCAGGTATTATTAAAAAAATGTATTTACGTTTTTAATCCCTAAAATTTATTTCTCTAAGGATTATAACCCCTCTCTTTTACTGAAACTATTTAATTCTATAATATTTTTTATTCTTAAAATTTACTTGTGTGTTTCGTATCAGTAATAGTAGTATTAGGAGTAATATTTAATATTTAATGGTATCCCTCTCCTTGCTAATCATTATAAACCCTCTCTCTTTTCACTTAACCTTTTGTTCATTTTTATAATTTCAAACAACAATATAATTATTAATTATTTCAATCAATATTTAATACTCTTAATGACATCTTATCTTCGGTTACTACCTTTTGATTCATTATTATATTCTAAATATGGAGAATATTAAAGAATAAAGAGAGTCGTGAGTAGTGACTAAATCTACCAAATTTTGAACCTACTTAAAATTATTACCTAACCCAACTGAAATGGTATGTGAATCGAGAATGACTCGACTAGAAAATACCAAAAAAAAACTATATGAAACCAGGCAGAAATTCAAAATCGCCTATTTTGACACGTTTTAAATTCCACATCATCTTTAATTAAAGCACACTACAATATTAGTCAATTTTAAAAGTATTAATTCAACATTTTTTTATGTAGCCTTCAAATGGTATATTGTTTTTTATAAATAAATATAAATATTTTCTATTGGTAAACATATTATATATTTTTTTGAAAAATTTGAATAATACTCCTAAAAGTTTGTTTTTGAAACTCCATAACCCGTTGGGTTGACCCGAACTCGGCACGATCTAATCAAAAAATTACCCGACCCAAAATTCATCCGATCAAAAATAACTCCAAACTCGATCAACCATCTGTTTTGATAGGTCTAGTAGTGAACTAGTGACCAATAGTTTAAGGTTTTGTTTTATATCCGGATATAATAGATGGACAAGACGAACGAGAATAGTTTTTAGCATAAATTTTCAAAAGAAAATTAATGAATACTTTTTCCAATTAGAATAGAACAAGTTATAATCATAAACTTTATAAGAAAATTGTTATAGCTAAATAACATAAAATCAATTGATAGCAACAACCATATATGCAATAAATGCATTTAATTTTAGATTTTGTGTAACTAAGTAAAACAATAGTATTAGTAAAAAAGAATTTAAATTGTTCTAAAGTTCATAACTTGGAATTGAAGAAATTATAGAAGTTGTTCAAAGTTTCAACATATGAGAAGATCTTTTAGTATATCTTCAATGATTAAAGTATACAAAAAAGTGTTCTTTTTTTCAATATCTTGTTGTGTAACATCATTAATTAGTTTGACAAATGACCACAATTTTTCTTTTTCACTTCTTAATTTGTTAATTCACTTATTAGAACCATATGGTAATTTGGTTTAGTTATTGTAATGCATTGATTCTTAAGCAATGTTTTTGTGGCCGCAAGTTCTTGAGTCTTCCTCACCAAATGGTTAAATTTTTTGTTTCTAAAAAATATGTAGATGCATTGCTAATAGATCAAACATTGTACTCCATGTAAATCAATAATTCATCGTCATTATCATATCTAGTATGTTCCGCTTATAGAAGTTATTATTAAAACTTGGTGAGGGCTTATGATGGTAGATCATACCCTTATCAAAAGAGATAAGAAGGTTGCAGACTTGCAGTCAATAAGATCCTCAACACAAAATGATTAGAAATGAAAACAATTGACGTAGAACACGCCATATACAAGACAAATAGCAAGATAAGACAAATAGAAATAGATATTTCTCTTATATGGTATTGCAAAAGAATATGATATACATTTCTTCAATTTTTCTAGAATATTCCTTAGCTTAAAATTATGTGAGTAACTTAAGAGTGCAATATGTGTCAACAATCCATTTAATTTAATTTAGTTCATCAAATGCTTTGTTATTAAGGCTTACCAATATAGAAATTTCTATTTTACATGCATCCAATTTTGTTTACTTTTGGCTAGAAATTAGAATGCATGTTATTAGAACATAAGATAAAAGAGAAAAGAATCAAAGTGATCACAACTAAATATTGAAAGAAAAGTTATGCATGCAAGAGGGCACTTTGTTTCGGGCAATGAAATAGGCCACTACTAGCTTAACTAGGACTAATTATATGTTTAGTCTAATTGCATAATTGAAAGAAAGGCCAAAAGAAATACTTTAAAAATATACTCTTTCATATCTCTCAATTTGTTATTGAATATTGCTGACTAAATAGTTATCAGAATCCCGATTCTGATCTACGATATTACTATTTTACGATTTAAAAATAGGCGACTGATCCAGATTGTAGATACGATCTTAAACTGGTAGAATCGTGCGATCCTACGCAACTCAAAAGTTTAGGTGATAGGATCATAACGCGATTCTACGATCCTACGATTTTATGATCCGATCCTACATGGGTAGTAAAAATAATTATCAAAACTTAATAGATGAGTCAAATAAGTTTTTACTTATACCTTAAAACTTAAAAAGAGAACAAATATAAATGATAATCAATAATTTAAAGCACATTGATGCATATTTGTAGGATCACACGATTCTACGATCCGATTCTATCGATTTCGATCCTACCCCTTCAACGCTTCTAGGTAAAATCCCGATCCTAATAAACTTTTTGTTGTGATATATTTTGTTTAATATTATATCTTCTTACATTCTCTTATTTAATTTTGGAAAATTTGCTCAAAATAATCCCAACTATCACCCGTTAGTCGAAAATAATCCCAACTATCGATTATTTTTAAATAATCTCAACTTTCATCTGAATTTGTTCATGGCGTACCCTATGACTTGGTTACCTGGGATAGCAGGTCACCTAGCCAAACAAAAAGGAAAATTAAATAAAAAAAATCCTAAGGTCACCTATGACATACCTTATAGCTGGGTTGGGGTGGAAGAATAGGTGAGGAGAAGGGTTTTGAATTTTTTTTATTTAATTTTTCTTTTTTTTTTTGCCAAGGTGATATATATGCTATCCTGGGTAAACAAGTTATAGGGTATGCCATGAACAAATTCATGTGAAAGTTGGGATTATTTAAAAATAATCAATAGTTGGGATTATTTTCGGCCAACGAGATATAGTTTGTGTTGGAAATACTTCACATGTGAGGCAAGATCCCACATCGATAAAATAGTGGGTAGTTGACTTGCATATATAATTGGTGAGATACTCTTCCTACTGCCATATGGTTTTGGGAAACAATAAACCTCACCGAGTGTATGTGCAAGTCAACGCTCTTAACCCATGGGTTTGTGGGCCCGAGCCCACGGGTTTCACGTGTCCACACGAGTGGGCCATGGTGAGATTATGTAACGAATTGTCACGACCTAATATGGTATCAGACCCGAAGGTGGTTCCTGGTATGATGTGGCTCACATGTGAGGGGTGTGTTGGAAATACTTCACATGTGAGGCAAGATCCCACATCGATAAAATAGTGGATAGTTGATTTGCATATATGATTGTTGAGCTACTCTTCCTACTGCCATATGGTTTTGGGAAACAATAAACCTCACCGAGTGTATGTGCAAGTCAACGCTCTTAACCCGTGGGTTTGTGGGCCCGAGCCTACGGATTTCCCTTGTCCACACGAGTGGGCCATGGTGAGATTATGTGACGAATTGTCACGGCCTAATAATTTGAATTATTTTGAACAAATTTTCCTTTAATTTTATGCTTAAACTCAATTTGTTTTTTAATCTCATTTATATATATATTTATTAATGCTCTGATATCATATAAAAGCTTTGAGAATTGAATATAGTACTCCGGTAAGTTATACTCCTATTAATCTATATCCATTTGATATTGGTATCTTTTTAACTTTTATTTGTCTTTTTAATTTTACAATTTTATAATTTTTGACTATTGTTCAACACTTTTCATCTTAATCTCATTGATATATTTATTTTGTCTTTCAAGTTCATTCAAATATTTCTTCTATTTATATCGTTTAAATTTTTCATTCTCCCTAGAAAATTAATAAAACAACCTTATTACATTGCAGAATAAAAAAGCGGAGAGAATATATATATGCTTTTATATAAAACGTCAAATAAAAAACATCTATGTAAAGCGCGAAATGGCAAAGCAAATATTCTTTGTCCTTCTCAGTTTGCCTGATAATGTATTTTTCATTGTTCCATGCACCCATTTTAACTCATATATGCAAAACTTTAATCTTTCTCTTTATCTAATACCAAATTTAATTATCACATTAATTAGCAAAAAATAACAACTTTTCATGATCCCCTTATATACAAACCCAAACCAAAATAATTGTTAATTCATTAGGCCGGGGCAAAGTAGTATAGTTAATTTAATCAACTTCTCTTGTGAGAGATCGTCTCGTCTTTCAATATGACAATCTCAACACGAGGAAATATGCAGAGTACATTTCACAATGAGACTGTCTCATAAAAACCCCGACAATAATTAATACATAAAGCTAAAATATAAAGTGAAGAGCTTTTTGACAAATCTAGCGAAAAGGAAGGGGGAAGAACTACCAACTTTCATGATTGCACTAAAGTTGATTGCACACGCGAAAACGACTGCCTTGTGATAATGGATTGGCATTTACACCCCATTCAAACTTACATTCGTAACAAAATTAAATAATATCGATAATATTTTTTAAAATATATTTAATAAAATTTAAAATAGAGTTAATATTGTTAAATAGCAAAACTCTTCCCAATTTGACTAATAATAGCGAAAATATTTAGTATTTATAGCTATGTAATTTTGTACAAAAGTTAAATACTGAATACTGATAGTTGACTATATTGACGGGTCATAAATCTGCCTCGGACATAGGCATTAATATTGTGAAATGGAAAAGAAGGAGAAAGGTGGTTTTAGTGTTAGATTGTGGAAGTATTATTGTGTTTGCATACCCACATTTGCTTCTAATCATTCTAATTGACCCCATCAATGAAACTTCACACTTATTACTTTGTACTCTCCTTACTTACTAATGTACCACCACATGTTTAGTCATTGATGACCCTTTTTTTTGCTAGCTAATTTTGGACTTTAACATGTAGTATTCCTTTTTGTGAGTTACCTTTGCATTTGTTATTTCTTTTTTGTACTTACATCAAAAATTTTATATTGTTTTCGTTTTTTAAAATGCATTTAATTTTCTTTTATGATAGCCCTTACTATTATAGCACTCTTATCCTTTTTGGAGGAAAACATTTTTTATGTAGAGGATTGATATGTGTGAGTAGTAGTATGATTTGAACGAGAGTTATGTGTTAAGGTAATTTCTTAACCTTATAAGTTTTTTAACTCTAAAGGTCTCCATTACATGACCTTTAATGCCCATCGGGAAGGGGTTCATAATTCATGACTCGCAACACTCAAAGCCAAAGCATTGACTCAATTCACTCCCTCCCAAGATTAGCTTGGGGTACTCCGGTATGAAGGATCAATACGCGTTACGAAATCCGATAAAGAATTTCTATCATGCTATAAAGAACTAATGACTTAGTCACTACATTTACTTCCCTAGAGATTTAAAAAAATTTGAAATGATGATCTATGTTGCTAGTTATAGAAAACAACTAGCTTGAATCCCGTGCCAAGCACGAAAAATTTTTAAAAAACCAAATAATTTCTTAAACATAAACAAATTTAGTTTAAATTATCATGATATTAATTTGTTGTTTGTTAACTGTAATAAATATAGAGAAAATAATATTTGACGTGTAAGAGAAATTAAACGTATCAATTTACATTTTCTTATGCACGTAATATCAAGTATTATAGTAATTACAAATTAATCTTTTGAATATATATACTTCAATGTGTATTTTGTATATATAATATAATATATAAATATCTTAATTTTTTAAAGTCATGAGTGCTTTTGTGTAGTTTTGATGACTTTAGGAAAGAGATTTCATAAATGATATTTTCATACATGAAAGTTTAAAATTGATATTTTCCTTTGATTCTCATTCTTTAAAAGTAATTAAGATGCTTATTGAGACCAAAAAATAAAATATTAAGATAAATTGATATTCTCTTATTTGAATTATTTTAGCAAACCTTGATATTCGTGATTAACATTTAATGGGTCAAATTTTACTTACCTAATTTTTTATTGTCATAAATAAAGAATTTTAATTACATATAAACTATATTCATTATTAACATTTAATGGGTCAAATTTTACTTATCCAATTTTTTATTGTCATAAATAAAGAATGTATTTTGGAGGGAAATGAATTAATATGAAAGCGACATGTGTCCTTCTGAATAATGGCTTTAGTATATAGTATGGAAGTTAAGCACTAAAAGGATTTTTTTTAACTCAGCCTTAAATTATGTATGTGCTTTGCGGAATTAAGAATATGCAACAAGTTTTGAAAAATTCTCTTTGGTATTAAGAAGTAATTTTATAGACCTACACATTATATTAAGGAGGAACAAACTTTTAGACCTAATTCTAAAAACTACATTTTCATTTCATCTCATACAGTCATACATATAGAAAACACTAATTATAAATCATTTTAAATTTCAATATATATCCATTATATTATTACATTTATAGTTAATAATAAACTCTCATATTATCAATAAATAATCTATCAACAACCAAAGACCATTGGATTTAGCATGTACGTCAAACAAGCACTTATTGCACATGGATGATGTTTGTTCTAGTTAGTTTGAAATTGTATAAAAATTCAATCAATTATTGTAATCAACATGACATGAGTAAGTAAAGACCAAGATTAAGCTGGCTACATACAATTTTTTTTTAATTAATTTTAAACATCTAGTCTTTAACAAATTGAATTATTTGAAATTTTGAACCAAGTAGATGACAAGAAGCTATGGTTGGAGAACAATGTAACCCCACTATGCCAATGTGAGGTTATAGTACAAGATCAACCATGTACCCTTTCCCTTAGACAAGCTTATATGTTAATGGATCCACCTCTAACATAAAACTACTATTCTGTCTCACTCATTTAGTCTCGTTTGGTTTTGGCACGGAGACTAAGAAATTGAATATAGTGAGGGTGTTTGGCAAAATAGTTTATTGGGCAATTTTAGTTTATTTTGATATAAATAAAGGATAAGGTGGTCAAACCATCCAATGCTAGTGTTGGGTAAATTAGCTGGTTGAAACAACTTATTATTATGTATTGATGTAGTATAAATTGCTTTTAAACAAGTTTCTCATAACAATGGTTTCAAAATCAGTTGGTTAATCCATTCAATAAAATCAATATATTGGTCAAATCAGGCATTGTAATTAGCTACCAGCTATTAGTTATTTGTCAAACACCCCAATATATAAAAAGTAAAAGCAATGGGATTGTAACAAAAAAAAAATAAAAAGAATTTATTGGAATTGACTAAAATAAAAAATAAGGCAAAAAAATCAAGTGTACAAATACGAATCATACGCTTTACTGGTTATCTTGCTCAGAATGTATTAGTACAGTAGTAGTGTTTGGTTGGCAAGAAACATCATTTACTGATGCCTTGATGGATTTGTTAGTTCTTGTTTTTTATAACAAAATAGGAGTAATAAAATATATTAATGTTTTTTAATTAGGTTTATTTAATTAGTAGCTTGTACAATTATACGGTACAATTAGTGTACTTAAAAAAGTATATATCTATAATACGTGTGTGCTATTAAATCATGTGTAAATTAGTTCTATGAAATGTCCAGCCGAGGGATCCTTTTTTGCAGCGTTTTCCTTTATGGGTATGAGTTATCGTCGTCCTTCCCTCCTCAGATCCAATTTCTGTGAGCAGAATACAGTGGGTATGATGATAATGATAATGAAATTCTCAAGATATACTTATTTAAAAGAAATTACATGGGTCTTACCCGTTTGAGCATGTTTTCATTAGGTACATACTAATTTTTAAATTAGATGGTCTCAAAGTAAAACTATTTTTATTGGACTGACCTAATGTGTATTTAATGTCTTAAAGTAATTGCCTATAATTTTAAAATGATCACTTTTATTTTAATAGTCATATAGTGGTCATTTATAACCTTAAAATAATCATTTAAGTGTCAAATTACATAAATATGTTAATTGCGTGAGTCCGTTTCATTTTATATGAGTTCGTCTCATGATAAAACAGTCTTCTATCAGACAAGTTGCTTTATACGAGGATTGGATTGATTAGGGTCGTTTGTGTTTGGGCTTAATCCTCTCATAGGCTTGTTCATTGAGCATATTAATTAAAATGTAACTATTTATTAAATTGTGTGATATGATTTTATTATAAAATAACACAATGAATGTCTTAATTTCTCCTAGGAGATTGTGACGCAATGATATATATTCCCTTTGTCCAATAAACATTTATTTTTTGTTTTAATTGGTTTAATGAATTTGCTCTATCTAATTGTTATGATATCAACAACATTAACATGTTTTTACTCTTTATACTTTTTATTATTTCTAAATAACCTCACAACTTCAA
Organism: Amaranthus cruentus; assembly: GCA_019425755.1. Taxonomy (NCBI): domain Eukaryota; kingdom Viridiplantae; phylum Streptophyta; class Magnoliopsida; order Caryophyllales; family Amaranthaceae; genus Amaranthus; species Amaranthus cruentus. The sequence continues at coordinate 7,194,105 of CM033459.1, read as the reverse complement.
ACCATGAAAGTTTACTCTTTAATTTAGGGTCATGGACTCATGGTCATGATCATGATCATTAGACCAGTATCCCTAACAAAATCAAAGTCCAAGGGGGAAGAAGTGGCGTACATATATACCATATTCGTACCCCCTTAAGGAAGAGAGTAGGAGAAATGAGTGCAAAATTAAACCCCCAAGTAAAAAAAACCCTGCAAAATAAGAGAGGAGTAACACCAAGATAACATAAGAGAAGTTACCTGCAAAACAAGTTGGGCTAGGATTAGGTCATTTAGAACTGACATAAAATAATTGCGATGGAAGGAGTATTCTCTATTTCTCTCATTTTACACCACTTATCATTTTAATTTGTGCTCCATTTTCTTTTTGGTAATAATTACACTCTTATTCTATTAATCTCATCCACAAAATATACATTCTCTTTGTTCACTCATTTATATTTCAACTTGTTTTTTAACTAACTTTTCATTTTTACTAAATTTCATTAATTTTTTCCAATATATGGTGCAAATATAAGAGACAAACAGAGAAATTCAAATCACTAATTCTTTATTGAGAACGTCTCACTATGAGACGACCTCACTTTAGTCAGCCTAGAGCTGTTTATGGGCGGGCTACCCGTCAGGCCCGACCCATCCGGCTCGAAAAACGGGCGGGCATGGACGATGTTTTTCAAAAAAATTTAAAGTTTAGACATGTAATACCCGCCCGCCAAAATAAACGGGCGGGTAGCGACACCAAAAAATACCCGCGAGTATACCCGCCCGCTTAGTTTAATATATTATTTATTGAATAATTAATTCTATTAATTATCAAACTATACTACTACATGACCCATACCCAACTTTAGTTTATTACTCTTCTACTAGCCTTAAGTTTACTTTTTTTAGACTTTAATAGAGTTTCTAATTCTACTATTTACTTCGATAATTTTAACCTTCAAAGCACTCAAGCAGTCGACTATCAAAGTTCGAATAAGTAGCCGACTCCACCGTCTATATTCAATATGTAATTTGAGTATTTTGAGACTTTATATATATTTAGATTATTTTAGATAATGTATTATATTTTGTTTGTTAACTTTTATAATATGATTTATGTTTTTAATTTTTTATATAAAAATATCTGCCTACCCGCGGGTCCCGCCCGCTTTAAAAATGGGCGGGTAGCGAAAAAATATGCCCGCAAATGCGGGCGGGCTTTTGAATATTTGAGCCCGCGGGTAGAATTTTTAGGTGTTACCCGGTCCGCTACCCGCCCAAGCCCGCCCATGAACAGCTTTAAGTCAGCCCCAATGCTTGAAAAAGTTATTGCCTTATCCAATTCAAATTTTATTGTTTTAAAATATTTTTTTACTAATAGGCTGCTTATATGAGCTCGTCTTACGATAAGTCATAAGACGGTATCATACAAAAATTCAAATTGATTTCTCTCCAATTTTTAAAGCTAGGAATATTTACGGATTTTAGATTATAGATATTAAATAATAAATTTGATGAAGAAAAAGTTAAAATTATAAATATTAAAAGAAAATTAGTGAATAAAAATGAAAATCACAACTATTAACAAAATAATTTAATTAAGTTAATGAAAAATATGTAGGAATCATAAACAATATAAAAATGCTAAAATTAAGTTAGTAAAAGATATATGATTACCATAAATATTATTAAATATTTAAATGAGAATGAATAAAATTAATTCTATCAAAAAATTGTGATAATAGAAAGATTTTTTAGACAATTCAAAACGAGAAATACAATACAATACCTTTAAGAAACAGAGAAAATAATTGTTTTTAAAATTTGCCTTGGATCACGTGTCACCTAGTGCTCTTATGTAAATCCACCCATGGAACAATTAGCAAAGGGGGTGTTGTGGCCTTGTGGGTGTGAGTGTGTTTTGGCGACGAGTCTTTGCAATTGAGACTGAGATACTAAAAAAGAGCACACAATTTGACTTACTTGCAATTTTTAATAAATTTGCCAAAGGGCACGTGTCACTTAGTGCACTCATATAAGTCCGCCTAGTGATGTGCCACGCCGCGCATTACTCGGAACCGAACAGGTGTCGAATTTTCAAAGAACCGTATTGGAACCAGAACCGTCTATGACAGGTTCCGAGCCGCAAAACGTTAGGGTTCCAAAAAAATGTGGAAGGAACCGTGAAACCATTGGTAGGACACGTGAAACCGCAAAATTTGGAAGGAATCGCGAACCGGGTCATTCAAAAGTAACCTGGTTGATTATTTTAATTAAATTATAACGGAATTTCAATAATAATCAACAAAGATACCTCCACATTATTATAATAGTACTTTATATGTTTTTTTATATTTATTTAAGGAAAAATAAATTAAAGTTGAACCGATGGTCCAATCCGTCCAATCTGAAAGTTGAACCGCTAAGGAATTATCTGAAACGCAGTGGAATTGGAAACTAAACCGAAATCGGAATCCCACAGTCCAAAATTTCCATTAAATTTTTTATTAAAAAAGTGTTAAAAGTTATAAATGTTCACTAGAGAACGAGGCCTAGCCATTTGGGCTTCGTGAAAGAAGCCAAACTGGGCTGCTTCAATCTTTTGTACTCTTTCTTTTTCTTTTCATTTTCGGGTCTGCTTTTCCTCTACTCATTGTATATGCGATTTATATTTCACAATTTTTCATTCAAGACAAGTTCACAATTTTGTTATTGTCAAGAATCAACTCAATCAAAAGTTTAAACTAATGGTTGAAGTCTCAGGATATGTTATATGCTCTAATACATTCCCTCACACAAGAGCCCATTGGGCAAGAAGTATGGATGCACATAAACGCTGGATATTCCACTTTAAATGAGAAGTGATTGAGATTCTAACCCGTGATCATTTGTCACGTTGACTTCTGATACCATGTCAAGAAACGAGCTCAACCAAAAGCTTAAGCTGATGGTTGCAGTCCCAGAATATGTTATATACTCTCAACAGTTATCAAGCCATCATCACTGCACTTATATGATCAATTGAAGACTATTGATAGTGGACTTGAGTCACTTGACATGAGAAAATAGCGTTTAGATACCCCAAATTTCTCCATAACATTAGCTAGTGCTACTTGACGAGAATTTTTTTTAGGAGGATAGTGTGATGGATGATACTCCCTCCGAATCATTTTAAATGTCCTATTTCTTTATTTGACAAATTCATATCTATTGTCCCATTTTCTTTTTTGTATATTTTTTTTTACCTAAATACCCCTACCTTTACTACTCCCAATACCGAACTACCACCTGAACCTCACTTTTCCAAGTCTCAATATTCCAACTACCACCTTTACATCAAAATACCCAACTACCACCTTTTTAATAGACTCTACATCATCCTTAATAACCGTGAAAACCCAAATGGGACATCTAAAATGATTCGGAGGGAGTATTTGGTTAGGAGGATAGAGTGATAAGTTATTCTTGCTTCTGCAACTTCTCAAATGCGATGGATGAAGACGGAAAAGATAGATGAAGAAGAAGACAAGAGTAAAGATGAAATTTCTCAACTTAATGCATAATGGTTATTAATGTTACGACAACTTAAATTTCAAAAGTGCAATGTTATTTGATGGAACTTTTTTTAAGATTTGCTATCACTAGTTTTTCGCAAAAGTTCATATCTACCATGTAGATTTTTAATAATAAAGATTGACTCAATTTAGACCCCTATTTAAGCTGGATCATATGCGATTGCACCTCAAAACTGCCCTTATAAACCACCCTAACTATCATGAAAGTTTTTATCCCATATAAGTCATATGGAAGTGATCAATAAGAATTACTTACATTTTTAACATGATAGTTTTAATTTCAAGCTAGTAATACATTATATATATTATTATATTATTGTGCTCATTTAAAAAAACCTAAATTAATTCTTAATCAAACTAATATGAAAAATTCATAACATGTAAATTTCTATGGCCCAATATCTTGGATATATAAGCCCGGAGATTCGGACATAATCATAACAGCAGATCTTGGCTAATATCATCTTAGAATAAGACGCGGCCCAATATGGAGCCCATCAGCTTTTTTTCTTTTTCTGGGTATTTTTCAATTTTACTCTTAGAGGTATCAATTTTACTCTAAGTGGTACTTAAATATATCAATCAAAGTAAAAATTTTAATTTGAACCTATAAGTGATCAATTTTAACATTAAAGTGATAAATTTCTACCTAATATAATTGACAGTGATAAGTATTGAATTATATGTTATGTAGTTCATTTATTTTGTTTATAATTAATATAGTTAACATCATAACAAAAACAAGATAAAGTCATAATTGATGCATGTTTGGTGATAATTGACAGTGATAAGTAATGAATTGTATGTTGTTATTGAAAAATTTAACATTAATTGATTAATTGATATGTTTAAGTACTACTTTACGTTGAAATTAATATCTTTAAGGTCAAAATTGATACCTTTACGGTGCAAATTGAAAAATGCCCAAAAAATGAAAAAACCCCCCCCCAAAAAAAATCTGCAGCGCGTGTAGTGCACGCGCCTGAGAATGGGCCGACCCAATTGTGGTCTTGTTCTAAGACGGTCTTACGCAAGTTTTTGTGTAATCATAATACAATTATTTCAGAATTGATGATAAATTTTTTTATTAATACTCACACCATGACAAGGTTTAATAAAAACTGACTCAATTCTAAATTATTAAAAAAAAACAGCTTAGAGGTAGTTGAAATTTTTTTCAATATAAATAATTTAGACTGCTTGTATTGACATATTTCACGGTGAGACGGCCAATTCCAGTTTGCCATTAATATGTTAATTTCAAAAATGGAACAATCATTCTATATACTAAAACAAAGACCACCTAATGACACGTGTCAGTCTCTGGTAAAAAAAATTTCCGCTCAAATTAGCTTCTCACATACACTTTCTTATAACTTTATTGTAGCTTTCAGGACAAGATTACTATACATTAATGCATGCTATTACAATTCTATATGACTATTTATTTTGCCTATTTAAGATTAACGAGATTTATATCTTTTTACCAATTGGAATCATTCTATATACTAAAACAAAGACCACCTAATGACACGTGTCAGTCTCTGGTAAAAAAATTTTCTCGTTCAAATTAGCTTCTCACATACACTTTCTTTAACTTTACTGTAGCTTTCAGGACAAGATTACTATACATTAATGCATGCTATTACAATTCTATATGACTATTTATTTTGCCTATTTAAGATTAACGAGATTTATATCTTTTTACCAATTGGAATAATATATGTGATTTTAGTAAGATTCAAAACAAATTTTCTTCCCTCTATATGCATAGGCGGATCCAGGATTCAAAAGCATGGGTAGCACTATCTGTGATTCACCAACGTGTTGAAATAAATTACGGCTGACACTTTTGTTTATAAAATGAGCATTCCAAAAAACTATCATTGCTCTAAATTACAAATTACAAATTACAATGAGATTAAACTCTAACATAGAGAAATACAAGATAACAAAATATAAAACTACAATTGTTCTCTTCGAGTTCTCATATTTTGATATCGTTGCACAATTGCATCAAGACTAACATCTCTAAATAAATCATACTCCAAAAAAGTGACCAAGTTATCATTCAAAAACTGATCTCCCATACTATTACGCACTTTGTTTTTTATATGATTCATTCCAGAAAATGATCTTTCTACACTTGTTGTTGCCACGGGGAGAAACAATACCAATTTCAAAAGCAAGTACACATCTTGGTGACTCTCATGCTTCTTTGTCTCTCTACAAGCTTTATGGAAAGTTCATTGAGATTCTTCACATTTGAAAATCGCTCGTCATTTCTCACATCATCAATAAAACTTTGAAGTGATTCTTCAAAGAATATCAAATCTTCATTTGGAAATTCATTTGGATAAAATTTAGCAAGTTCAAGCAATTTTTTTGTGTCAAAGGATGAAAATCAACCAAAATTTATACATTTACTCTAATTCAAGAATCAAGATGTTCAACAAATCCACAAATCCTTAAACCCTAAATCAATCCAAAATGTTCAACAAACACCAGGTCACCAACAATTCAACAAACCCTAAATCAAATCCATAAACGGTAAACCGTAAATCAATCCAAAAGTACATTACTATTTCTATTTACTACACTATATTACTAAAAGCCAAAAAAGAACAAGCCTAGAAACCCTAAATCCATGGCTAAACAAATTAACACAAACAACCATTAAAAGAACAAACACAAACCTAAAAAAAACTAAAGATTTTAATTTTAAGTAATGAAATACTAAATTAATTTAATGAGGGAAGATAAACTTACAAATTACAACATCCAAGAGGCCAAGAAATGAAGAAATTAAGAATGGTGGACCGTGGAGTTCGTCGTGGATCGGTGGACGCAGGACACCTGAAGTTCGTCGTGGACGTCTGGACTGCGGTGGCGTGGACTGTCGGCAAAAACGAATTTGGGCTATGTGGTAGCAGGAAGGAGGATTCAGGATGACAGGATCTAAGAGTTTTAATTTGAAAATGGGGGAATTAGGGAAGGAGAGAGAAAGGGGAGGGAAAAAGGTAATGGGTCACTTTCACTCTTTCACGCTGACAAAACACGAGAATCCAACTATTCTGACAGAAATATTAAATTTTTTTTAAGTATTAATTTTTTTTTTAAAGTATGGGTAGCCTACGCTACCCATTGTTACCACATAGGTCCGCCTATGTTTATATGTGTTGATAGATAACTTGATCGGGTAACTGGCTAATTGCAAAAATATTTGTCTTCTATTGCGAACTAAAGACAAAAAGAGGTCAAACAAAATAAATAAAATTTGTATTATTAAAAAGGAAATTTTGATATTAATAACGCAGTTGTGAATAATCTCACCTATGAATTACTCCTATTTTTTAATAATCCAACATTTCCTTTGTTTGCTGTTAGCATGCTAATAGGGTATGTTGATAGCAAATTAAAGGCAAAGGTTAGATTATTAAAAAAATAAAAAATGCTGTTAGCAAACTAAAGACAAAGGTTAGATTATTAAAAAATAATCTAAAGGTGAGATTATTTACAGCGGATGGATGAAAGGTTTGATTATTAATCTCAATTTTTCCGATTAAAAATGAAATGGGTAGCTCAAAGGCTTAAAGTTAATCAAATGAGGTGGGCAGCAAAGTGAAGGTGTATAAAATGTCGTCATTTGCAAGATTATGACTTTCATACACTATTCTTATTTATCAACATATAGAAATAAATGTTGCGTTCAAAAGAAAAGTCTTCTAAAAAAGAAAAAGTCAAATGAGATAAAATTGTAATTTGATAATTTTTCTATGTTAGAATTCTTCTTTACATGTACAAATAATTCATTAAAATATATCAGCAATTTAAGTTGAGTATTTATAGTCTATTCAATTTTTGATAAAATAACTTTTAGTATATCGTGTTTAACACGGGTAATCAACTAATATTATATACATACATTTAATATATAGTGATTATTAAATAGCTTGTGCTTAGCACGAGTAATCAACAATTATGTCCTAATAATGTGTAAATATTTTTATTTATTCCTCCCTCCGTCCCATATAATTTGAATCGAAGAGAAAGTTATTGTTTTTAAGAAAAATGTAGATAGTGATAATAAATGAAAAGAGAGGATGAATTGTGTGGTTAAAATTAAAAGAGAGTTAAAATGAATGGATGAGATTGAAAGGATGTGAATGGCTATAGTCCAAAAATAGAAATGATGCAAATTAAGTGGGGCGGACCAAAATAGAAAATGCTGCAAATTAAATGGGACGGAGGGTGTATTCAATTTTTTTTGTTGTGATTTTTTAAAAATTATTATTCATAGTTCTCTTTCTTAACTTTTATTTAATCTGTTTGTAACGATTATATTATTTATGCATAATAATTTCTAAATGTCTCGTACTTTAGCACGGGTGATCATCTAGTGAAGATTAATATGTTAAATAATCCCACTCATTTGATGTGTTCGTGATGTTGTTGAAAATGTATACACCCTAAAATCCATCTTCTATCTAAAGCTATTTCCACAAATAAAACCTTAAATACCTTCAAAAAAAAAAAAAATAAAACCTTAAATTTCATACTTCTATCTATCTATCTATCTATCTATCTATATAACTAATACTAAAACAAAACACGCTGACATCATCACTAATTAATATTGCTTACGTGTCACAACCTCAATAAAAAGTTTCCCTCCAAAACTCAATGATGACATCATCACTAATTGATATCTTTGACTTAATTACTTTCTAACTATGACTATAATGTTATCCATGTTGATGTTATACTTTTTAGGTCACCTCATTTAATATATTAGAAATCTATATATTTTATTTTATTTTTTCAATTATTTATAAAATCTTATCAATTTTATTTATTAATGAGTATTATTTAAGTGTATTGGATATTTTAAGTTGGTTAAAAGATAATATACTTTTATGAGGATTTTTTTATTTATACTAATAAAATTGGTTACTCAAATGCAATGCATAAGTCTAATATGATTTAGGTTGTGACTACCCTTATGCAAGTCACTTATATTTTTTATGACAAAAATTTTTTTTTTTTAATTTTATAAAATAATTTTACATAAATATTTATGTTAAATCTATAACTAAATTTTCACAATCATCTACGCACAATGCAAAGTATGGTACAAATCAAACAATGTATGTAATATACACAACTATTCAGAGCGAAATGAGATACAACTATTCAGAGTGAAATGAGATACAACTATAATGTAAACTTTATCTTAAAATTTTAATTTCTTAAATGATATGTTAGTAAATTTAATAAAGTCGTGCATCGCACGGGGATTATCTAGTAACTATTACTAAAACAAAACACTGCTGATGTCATCACTTATCAAAATTGCTTACGTGTCGTTCTCTCAATAAAAAATTCCCCTCCAAAACTTAAGGATGATGTCATTGTTAGACTACTATTAATATCTTTGACTTTACTAATTTTTAAGTATGACTAGCTAATATTATTCGAATTGATTGATTTTTTACTTTTTATGTCACATCATTTAATGTATTAGAAAGTCATGGAAGTTTATTTTATTTTATTTTTTTTCAAGTTTTTATAAAATCTTTAAATGTTTTTTATTAAATGAGTATAGAATATTTTGAGAAAGTAAAAACATAAAGCCGTAAATTTTTTTATTTTTGTGCTTATACAAATATGTCAGAAATTTTAATAAGGTCGTGCATTGCACGGGCATTATCTAGTTTCAAACAAAATAAAACTGTGATTTTTAGTTACATTGTTACTGAGATTATTTCAGATTATTTAGAAAATGAATTTATTTTATAGGCAATACTTACTCTTTTCTCATTAGAATGTTAGATATTTTCGTATACAATGTAGACGTGTTACGTGAATCCAGAAAAGTCGAATCGTTTAGAGAGTGTACATACTATTTTATTAAAAAATAAAATGTAAATAGAGAAAAAATAGAGATCATAAGCATTAAAATATATATACTAATATTAGAAAAAATATACGGACTATAAAGATTAAAAATTATCAAATAAAGTTAGTGAAATATATATAAAGATCATACATTAGAAAATATTAAAATTAAAGTGATCAAACCTAATTATTTATTATTACTATTATTATTATTATTATTATTATTATTATTATTATTATTATTATTATATAAAAATGCAAAATAGTCCAAAATAAATACTCCCTCCAACACAATTCAATTGTCCCATTTGAGTTGGGCACGGATATTAAGAGTGGGATGGGGTCCACCAAAAAGGTTGTAGTTGAGTATTTTAATTGATTAAATTAATTGTAAAGGTGGTAGTTGGGTATTGAGAATTGAAAAAGTGAGGATATTTAGGTAAAAAAAAAATAGACAAAAAAGAAATGAGACAATTAAATTGAATTGCCCAAATAAGGAAATGGGACAATTGAATTGTGTTGGAGGGAGTATAATTAACTAACACAAAAACTTGGATGAGACTACGTGTAATAATATTTCAATTTTCTGGGCATTTATTACTTTTGATCTTAAAGGTATCATTTCTGAAATTGATATCTTTAATGTTAAAATTAATACCTTTAAGATCAAAATTAAAAAATTTTCAAAAAATAATTAAAAAAAATCCCCAAATTATTATACTCGTGAATTAAGCTAATCCAAATGAACAATTTCATTATGAAACCGTCTCGACCAATACCAGCTCATTAACTAAAATGAAAACGAGAACTTGTAATGTGGTGTTGCGGTTTCCTTAACGATACGAGTCATACACTCGAAAACAGCCCCCGTCGAATATTTCCGCGTTAAGCAAAGTTCATCGGCAGCTTCCTCTACTGCCTTTTTATCCTTTTTCATTTCAACTCTCATCGTCAACTACACGCAATATACACATTCGAGGATTCCTTTTTCATCCAATTCTTCTATTCATTCTTCATTTTGAATCATCAATCGAAGAAAAAAGCGCGTGTCTTTTGATTTATTCAGTTCATCATGAGTTTTCTCTTCGGAAAGCGTAAATCTCCTGCAGGTCCGTACTTTTGTTTCATTGAATCATCATATTTTTCCGATTTCCATTTCATCTGATCTAATGTGATCTTTAATTTTCCGGAACTTTTGCTTTATGCAAGTGTAGATTGATTTGGATTGATCTTGTTAGGGTTTTTGATTTAATCACAATGAGCTCTCTTTTTTGAAAATAGTTGATTGTTTGGTGTCAATAAGGTGAAATGATTATTTTTGGTGGAGTAGGAGTAATTGAATTGATTATGTTTAAGGTTTTGGAAATCATTTCCTATTTTTGATGTATTTCTGTCTTTGAAAAGTAGTTGTGCAAAACTTAACTTTGTCTGTTTTTTCATGGGATAGAACTGCTACGGGAGAACAAAAGAATGTTGGATAAGTCTATTCGAGAAATTGAAAGAGAAAGACAGGGTTTGCAAACACAAGAGAAGAAGTTAATTGTAGAAATTAAGAAAAGTGCTAAGCAAGGACAAATGGTTTGCCAATTTGACTCACTTACATCTCATTCAACTTTTATTTCATCGATCGTTGTGCTATAGTACTAATTAGAGCTTGTTTGATTGACTTAGGAAGAACAAATTCCTAGGAAATGCCTTTATTTGTTTGGTAGACATTAGAATTTATAGTGAATTGTCATTTTTAGTGAATTTGCTAACATGTTAGTGACTTTAACATTAGACTTTCTTCGATGAGTCTTTATTTTTTCGAAGAAATTTTTTTCTTCGCTATTGGTTATTCCCTCCTCTTCCTTTGCATTTGTGGATTTGAAATCCTACCCATTTATTTGTTGTGATAATTCTCTTCCTCTATGGCCTATGCGAAGTTATTCCTTCCTTCCTCTCTGCTCCTGGCCTTCAGTGCTTCTCATTGCTTTGTCTTGCTTATGATAAACTGTGGTAGCAGTTAGGTTTGGACTAAGAACAGAACTTCCTTTCTTTTTTGTTTTTTCTATTGAAGTTTTGAATTTTGTTTGCTGATTTGAAGGCCTCTGTGTTGGCATTATTTGGTTGAATATGTGGAAGCTTTTGACTTGTTGAGCTAGTTGAGAATTTTTGTGACACTGAGATTGATTTGTTGATGTGTATTTTTCACGTAATATGTATTAGTATTTGAAAGCAAGGTTAAATATTTGAAAGCAAGATTTAACCAATGTGTTGGACCATTGGGGTATATGATTTGGTTGAAGACATGGTAGAAGACATTTCTAAGCAAGCTTAAGGTGGAATTTATTATACCATTTTCCCATTAAGTGGTCGTGGGTGTAGTTAGTTCTAGAATTGAATTTATTTACATAATAAGTTTAAGATTTGTTCTAGTGATATACTCATTTCTATAACAGAGTTATCGACTTACTAAAATTTGAAAACACATATTTTACATTCTAAGTTGCACTATTGTTCCTTTACACAAACAATTTTCTTGTGAACAAGCATCTAATCATGATGTTTAGTTTTGGTTATAATTAATTATTTTTTTTGTTATTCATGTTTTGTATAGAAAATGGAATATTCCTACATGTTTTTGTGTGTTATTGAGGTGGTGAATCAATGGGAAGTGTTGGAAGCTACATAGAGAGGAGGGTGATGAATTTGTGTTTCTCAATTGTTGTTAGATGTTTATTGAGGTGTTGAATAAGGTACGTTAAGATGTGGGTTATGACTCAAGGCATTTGAAAATAAAGGTGGTAATGTGCTTTAGATTTTGGATCCATATATAGCTATGGCAATGATGAATCTGTGAAGGTTTTGGGTGTTTTTGTGGCTTATATATGGCTACGCTACGCAAATGTCTCTTGAAAAATTTCAAAACAATTCACGTTTGAATCTTAGTTTTATAAGGCGTATAGTGTTCCTAGAGCCTAAGCTTGACTCACCACTCAAAGGTGCTTGGCTTTGGGTGTGAGGTGCCTTAAAACCAAAATAAAAAATTAACTTAGAAGTCCAAAAATGAATCAAAAAAGATGCTCTAAAGTGCTTTAAGACCTTAGGCATCATGAAGTTTTTTGAGGTGATCAGATCTCCCATCCTTGTCAAGGTACCTCCCGTATACGCTATTCAAGGTGTACTTGCCTTAAGCATGCCTAGGCGAGTTTTTTAAAATTAAGGCATGAATATTTCTCATCCGGATCTCCAATACTAACACATTATAGGTCTTTCAAGATGATGTTTTGTGATGAACTAGAAATCAGCGTCTATTAGAATTCTCATCTCTATAAACACGTATTAGGATTCTATTTGGAAATTTATTTATGAGTTCATTCGACTCTTTTAATTTCAACATAGATCTTGCTACTGTTGATTATGAAGAGTATGAGGTTAGAAAAGGTAATAATAGAACTATTAAGGCAAGTGCTCAATGTTGCAAATTGGATAAATAGAAAAGGTAAAACTGCTATCGATGATTAATGGCGGCCCTTTATGAAATATGCACAAATCATTTTTACCATCAATCACCAATCCACTATTACCCATTGGGTAGTAGCCGTTTTTGCATAGATGATTATACAATTCTTTTAGATTTGAGAAAAAGTAAAAATTTGATTCTATGTGTACATTATGTTGAAAATTTATCTGTAGCTTGTAATATTTTGGGATTTTAACAAATTGAGCATTATTGAGGGAAAAAAATCATATTAATGTCCGTTTTCTACAATATTCGCATAGTTTTACTTGTTTATGTCAACTAGCGCATTGATTAGACTATATCAACATGCCAATAATAATATCCCAACACCAAGTGATTTTCGCCTAGGCGATATTGAGGGTTAGATTTTATGCAACATTACCCTTGTAATAACGAAGAGTTTGTTTCGGATCGACCCTTAATCGCAATTTCACATAAATAAGTGGCGGAAATGATTAAGCATATTACAGAAGTCCGCTATTATTCGAAACCAAAGATTTATGAATATTTGGTTGCTTCAAGATGGACATACTGATGAGATGTAAAGTTTGGGGAAAATAAAATTATCGTCCTATTTACAGTCTTTGTATCAACAATTGTTTGTGTGTTCCAGGGAGCTGTCAGAGTCATGGCAAAAGATCTGATTAGAACACGACATCAAATTGAGAAATTTTACAAGCTTAAATCGCAGCTTCAAGGTGTATCTTTGAGAATTCAGGCATGTGAAAATTCACATTTTCTTTGCTGTTCTGTACGAAGTTATCAATTAATATTCCTCTTTTTCAGCATCATATGCCTCTCATGTCATGAAAGCACTTAACGAATCATAAATGGTTCTATTTCAGTTACTGATTGTATTAGTCTTCATAGCTCTGCTCAATGTCGTCATTTAATAATATAATAACTTTCGAACAGACACTGAAATCTACACAAGCGATGGGAGAAGCGATGAAAGGAGTCACAAAGGCTATGGGACAAATGAATAGGCAGATGAACCTTCCATCACTCCAGAAAATAATGCAAGAATTTGAGAGGCAAAACGAGAGGATGGAACTGACTAGTGAAGTCATGGCGGATGCTATTGATGACGCTTTGGAGGGTGATGAGGAAGAGGAAGAAACAGATGAGCTTGTTAACCAGGTTCTTGATGAAATTGGTATTGATGTTAACCAAGAGGTAATTTGCTCGGTCCTTTGCCTTTTCTTAGTCTGCTTGAATTTTGTTCTCTCTCAAATCAACTAATTTTGCTGTTGACTCTGCTGTTTTCACAGCTTGTAAATGCGCCATCATCTGCAGTGGCTGCTCCTGCTGCTAAGACCAAGGTGCCACAGGCGGAAGCGACGGGGAATGATGATGGTGGGATTGATGATGACTTGCAGGCAAGGTTGGATAATTTGAGAAGAATGTAGTCTCATCTGTCTCATTTGTACACACTTTGAACAAGAGAGTTTAATTTATTGATGTCTATTTTGTGTAATATCTTTCTTAACACTTGTGGGAGTGCAAGTAACTTATTTTGTTTGTATATATAGAAGCATTAAAGATGATATTGTTCAATAATCTATGCCAGTGTTTTTTCACTTAAAGAAATGTTACTTCTATATATCTTGCCCCTGTTTGTCATGCCCAAGAGTTTTTCACTAACTTTATGGAATTTACCCTTTTGTTCTACTCATTTTGCATTAATTAAAAAAACAATGTGAGAGCTTTTCTCTAAAATGACTCAAAATGAGTAAATTATAATGAGTACGACAAAGATCGAATATTTATGTGTCCTTGAATAAGTTTATATAGGAAAACAATGGGCGAAAAATCTACTTTATCTACTTGAATCCTTGATCATAATGTGGGGGATTAAGTATCCATTTTTCGATATCTTGACTAACAAACCACAACGACTCAACAAACCACAACATGTGCTCGATGATCTGTTGAGCTTGGACTTGAAAGGTCGCAGACTCGAGGACATTTGTTTTCTTCATTTTAATTACTTCCTCCGTTCCGAGATATTTGCTATATTTTGTTTTTGGGAACTACTGTTTTTGGGAACTATTCATCGTTTAAGTTTATTTTATATATTGCGGCTAATATGTAAGTAATAATATAGTCATGTGGGATCTTGTTTGAATTGTCTAATCGCATATTTTCATAATATAAAACATTTTATAATTTTTAAATGTATATAATTCGACATATAAATGAACAAAATAGTACATTGGATTGCGTAAAAAGTTAAATGTAGCAAGTATTATAGAACAGAGGAAGTAGATTAGCAAAATACAAACGTTGCATGCTGGGCATTCCATCAAGTCCGCCACATTGATTTTCTTTGTTTTCCTTTGGTTCCATACATAATCACGCAAGTCCAAGACCGTTTTGTCTATTTTTGAGTCTCATAGCAAAAGATAAAAAAGGACTTTAAAAATTTAGGGTAATGAATAATATAATATATTTTTTATTTTTTTATTGTTGATATTTAAACTATTTTATAAAAAAACACTGAAAATACTAAGTACAATAGGACCTAAAGTTTCTAACTTTATCCCTAAACATCACCCAAAACCAATGGTAAGAGTGTTCAATGCAAATAAACAAATACTTCAATGAATAGAAATGAAAAAACAATAAGAATAAAGCAATAAACAAAGACACAAGATTTACGAGGTTCACCCCAATGTGGGCTACGTCCTCAGTGGTGGTTAGCTTGCTTGTATTATGTGAAGAAACAATGGAGTTCTCAAGAACTCTTACAATGAAGTATTATACTTGGAGAAGAAGAAAAGAGAAAGAGACGGGTTTGTGTTTAGGCTAGGGTTTAGAATCTACTTAGAAATAAGTGTATGGAGGTCTATTTATACAAGTGTGCTAATTAGCTATTGATTCGAAAAGGGCTCAGCCCTAATAAATACCCGTATGAATTATCGCAAAACAGAACAACCCACTGACTGGGTTTCGCTCAACCAGTCGAGCCAAAACAAGGGGGGTCGAGCGAGCTGCTTCTTTGTCGAGCATGAAGACAGAAACTCACTTACTCGGTTGAGCCATAGAGCTCAGGTCGAGTCAATTGCTGGGTTGGTCGAGCAGAGAGTCTGGAGCCTTGAATTTATCCTTGCTGCTGTTGTTTTGTTCATGGCATATGATAATCCATTCTCACATTGATCTAGCACCATCAAGGAGCACATATACACACACACACTCATCCACACACCATCACGCATCATTAACCTCCATTTGGTGCACTAAAAGTCATACCCACTCCAACAAGCACAAATCACCGATTATCACTTAACAAAATATATAAGTCATATCTAAATTTAATTCAAATTAATAACACTTATATACATAAAAATAAGTTTTTTAGGGCCCTAAAAAATTTAGGATCCTGTGCGGTAACCCGTTTTATCCTTGCTAATGTACGAACTTTCATAAGTCCACTGCTTTTAACCAAGTAGTTGCATGTTCTATTGACCCAACATTCGTGTACTTCTGCCCGATGCACTATTGGTTAGGCCACTAGAGCACCGATCCTAAAATGCTCTAAATTCTCAATGCAGACAAGACTATTATTTTTTCAATTCACCAATTTAATGAACAGTGTCATTGCAAGACTAACATTGTTGACACCTTTAGTGTAAGAATTTTTTTTGTAGAATAATATTATTGTAATTGTGTGTCTTATTATTTTTTAATTTATTTAATTTAATTAATTCCAATTTCTTTTACCTTGTATTTCATCATAAGTCGGTTTTCACCTAAAAATATGGAATCCCTTTTTAGGTATAGAAGCTGAATACCCATATTGTTTGTATTCTCAACTTTACAAATACAAAGAAAATATCTTTTGGGGAAGACAAGAGAGTATTAAATTGGATGAGAAAGCAAATTTGGATGGGACTTGGAAGTTATTACTAGTTGACCTTTTGTTATTAATACTTACCAAGTCTACTTCAATCTTTGCCCTCTATTGTACGCAAAATAGAATGCTAAACGGTCTGAAAATTATTTTTTTTATTATAGGGTAGGTCGAGAGTAAGAGATGATTAACTAAGAGCAAATTTAGGACTTTTAGTCTCTAATTAAGATGAGCCTTGATTCACAAATAATCTACAGTTAACTAAAATGCAAATTTATAAGACTTTGAGAGTAAAATTTAACATTCCTTGTAATATATAGTGTTAAATAGTAATGGTAATTGAATTTTACTACTAGAAAAATAATATCTAATTGCTCATGTTTTTATTTATTTAATTTTATGTACTCCATTATATTTTTAACAAAAGTCATTTTTCCACTTATTGATTGGAGGAGTAGCATTAATGGTGGAGTAATAAAACACGTTTAACAATGAAATCTGTTTACTCACAAGAACTTGTTACTACCTAGTAGTAGCGATGGCAATCTAGTCCGAATCCGACTCGATCCGAGGAATAATCCGATTCGACTCCGAGGAAAAAGTCACTCGACTCCGACTTTACGATCCGAGTCCGAGTTAGAGACGGACCGGAGTTAGACCTTAATAAAGGAATCCAACTTTGAATTTGACTTTTACACGAGTATTTTGTTTCCTTTTAAACACTAAACGTGACTAAATCAAGATTTCTCTCATACTAATTGTAATTTTCGATTTTGAAAAACTACTTGATATTTTTATTTAGATTAATCAATCAGAATACAACAAATCAGATCAAGAGAAATAAAATACGACAAATCAAAATGCGAGAAAGTTTTGTTAAGTAGTAGTAGGACTATTTCTCTTGTTAAACTTGAATTTAAAGTACATATTTTTTTTGTTAAATTGTATTTGAAAAATACATTTTGTTAATTTTTTATGCTTTAAAATCATTAGTACAAAATTACAACGATACTGTTTGATAATAATAATCTGACTCCGCACCGACTCCGTTGGAGGTCTGAGAGTCCGAGTCGGGGCAAACTTGGAGTATGCATGATCCGACTCCGAGTGGAGGTGAACTGAAAAAAAAACTCCGACTATTATCTGGAGCAAAGTCGGAGTATGTATAATCCGAGCCGAGTCCGACCCATTGCCATCCCTACTTAGTACCTAGCTAGTACCTCCTATTGAGCTTTTAAGTCTTTTATTATTTGACTTTTAATGCTATTTATCGATTACTTTTTAAGGTTCTATTGTATTTTTAAGGTTCTATTGTATTCTTAATCTATAAACAACAAATAGTCATGTGGATTTTATTTAATTCGTCTTAATACAAAGATTAATAATATCAATATTAACTTATTGTAATTTTTAATTATGCACAATTTAGGATAAACTAACTAAATTTATGAATATAAGAATATAAGATATCAAGGAACCAACTTAAAAAAAACTTAAGGTAATGGTTGAGATTTAAAAATATCTTATATACTCTAGCACACTCACTCACACGAGAGTCTTTAGGCTAGAATTGTGAACGACACAAATTCTATCTTCTACTTTAAATAAAAGGTGATTGAGATTCAAACCCACCTCTCGTTATACTATCTCTAATACCATGTCAACAAACCAACTCCATATGGTTGAAGATAATTATCATATCAATGACAGAATTAGTATTAAACTGAGTATGATCTATATTGAAAAAAAAAAAACAATTTTAATAGGAGTATTTCTTTTTACAAATTACACAGGATTAGCAGAACTATAAAAACCTGAACCTGAACAATTCGGGCGCGCAAGAGCAGCAACAGGTGCACGGCACAGCGGACAGTCAATATGTGAATAAAGCCACATATCAATACACTGAGCGTGAAAACTGTGCTTACATCTAACCAATTTTCTAATATCTTCCCCTTCTTCAAACCCACATAAACACACTACACAATCTTCACTATTTGTACCATTATTACTACCTTTTTGTTCTTCACCCTTTTTGTACTTGAAAACAATCGAATCGAACTGATATATGACTTTATTCTGACCATGAAACCGCTGATTAGATCCAGCGGTTTCAGGGGGTCTGACCCAAACTGAAGGATGATCGCTACACCAATGCATAGCTATGCAGTGGTAGATTGCGAGTATGAGTCCTGCAGTCGCCACTACGAAGAATCCGCAGTAGAGCATGCTTAGATTGTACTGATTGTTTGTTTGTTGCTCGTTGAATGAAGGTGGAACTACATGGTAATTTGGAGAATCCCCCATTTTTGGGTTTTTTTGGTGGGTGTTTTTAGTAGAGGAAAATAAAAATTGTAGAGTGATAAGCTGTTTAAGGGGTTTTACTCTTATGTAATGTGAGTAGGTCAAAATTGACTCTTCTCGGCTCAAAATTATAGGAAAAATAATTCACATGTGATTTCACGTCGAAAGATTAGTAATTCGTTGAAATTGAATAACATAAATTTGCTAGGCTACTCCTATTAGCAATTCGTTTTAGCATGGAACATCATTGGATTTCTGTGCAGCTAACCGAACTTATTGTGTACAAGCACAATGTGTAAGGGCGTGAGTGTTGGAAAAGTAAAGAAAATCTTCTATGAGAGGGCTGCATATGTGCGACCACTCACAGATTTAGCTCATAATTTTGAAGTTGTCATTTTAAAACTTGAATTGGACATTTGGGACCTTGAGGCTTGAGATAGACATTTTAAGTTTTGGATTTAACAAACTTTAAAGTTTAAATCATTGATTCATTGGAATAGACATTCTAAGTCTTGAAATTGATATTTTAGGAATTGAGTAGATAAGTAAAATATAAAATTAACAGTTGGAGTATGGGTTTTGAGAGTTAAAATTGGCATATTAAGTGGTGAAATGAGTGTTTTAAGGGTTGAAGTCGATAGCTAAAAATTTAAATTAAGCTATTGTAGAAAGAAGATTGAGACTTCGAGTAGAGGTTTTAAATGTTAGATTTGGCTTTTTAAGTTTTGAAACGAGTGTTTTAAGCCTTGAATTCGGCAAATATAAAATTTTTTTTGTTTGCACGCGTGAGGCGGCCGTGTACAAGTTTTTTGTGGGAAAATAATCTATTTGTGATCCCCATCGAAGATGGTACCTCTTTTTTAGTTTGTGTGTATCCAACTCTTCAACTCTCCTCTTATGTGAGTTTTATTATGTACAAACCTAATAACAAATTTATCAAGTATAATAATTAAATCGGTTCGATCATCTGAATTAACACCTTTAAATTTTGGTGCAAGTATTAAATGTAGGGGCTGTTGAGCAAGAGTTATGAGGGAATTGTTTGGTTTTGGTGTGCGCTTTCCAAGGCTAGATCATCATGTAAATAAAAACAAATTTGTAGAGTATGTGAAACAAAATAAGGACGGCTGATATTTCTACCTTTAATTTTCCTTTTTCTTGTTTTAAGCAAATAGACAACAGCTTAACAATTTTCTCAGTTTCAGGTACCTTCTGCAATTTTAGATTTTTAGATGTTCAGGTAATTTATTATTTCAACTTTACGATGTGGTGTTTGGCAATTGGCTATTGATTGTTGATAGTTGGCTTTTTTAGTTGGCTTGTTTGACCAGTTGGAAATGTTGATTGTTTTTGTTGGCTTAAAAAGCTACTGTTTGTGGAGATGTTTGGTGAATTTGAACATTGGTTGTTGGCTGTTTATTAGAGAAAAAGTGGGCCAACAAGCCAAAAGCCAACCCAAAAAGCTAGTTGAAGCGACTTTTTCATTTTGACTTAAAAACCAGTTTTTCAGCTGCTTTAAAAGCCATAAACCAAAAACTTTTTTTTGGCTGTTTGACCAACCAATAAGCCAAAAGTCAAAAGCCAATTGCCAAACACTTCAGTCTTTTTTCTTTTTTTGGTAAGTCTTACCATGTCCGTTCTTTTCATTTTACTATAATAATGTAAAGTTATTTTTATGAATTCATTGATAAGATAAAAAAACAGTAAATTAAAAAAATAAATACACGGAATGAATACAAAAAATGATTCGTAAGTGAGTAGGACTTGAGTTGAGACCATTACAAATAAATGTAGACTTAATGAAAAGAGCAAAGAAAAAGACGAAATAAATATCCACCAATTTTCTTGAATATAAAATTTTTATTAGAACTGATTATTGAATTTATAAATAATACTCCCTGAATGTCCTATTTAGTTTTTTCACACTTGTCGAGGCAACATTTTAATCTTTAATATCTCAAATTATTCTGAATTAAAAATTATAAAAATTTGATATTAATAATCCTTGTATTGAGACGAATCAAACAAGATCCCACATGACTATGTTTTAAATTATAGATTAAGAGTAAAATACAAATTAAGAGTGATGAGTAAATAGTGCCAAAAAACTAAATGGAACATTTAAGCTGAATAAGAGGTAGTATATTTTCTCCGTTCCACCATACTTGTTATATTTGATTTTTTTATGTAATCTAACGTGTTAGTTTGATCATTTATATATATATATATATCGAACAATACACTTCTAAAATTTATAAAAAGTTAATACTCCCTCTAATCTTATTTGTTTTTCCACTTTGGGTTTTTCAAAAATATTAAGGTAGATAGAATCTTTGGGTTGTAGTGGTATTATTTTAATTAAATAGTAGTAGAGGTGTTCATTCGGGTGATCGGGTCGGTTTCGGACGAGTGTCTTTCGGTTCAGTTGTATTCCGGATCGGCTATTTTTCGGTTGCGTGTTACGACGGGTCGCACTCGGGTCGGTTCGATTAGTCGCGGTTCGGTTGAAGATCGGTTATTCGAGCTATCGGGTTAGCATCGGTTCGGTGTCTGTTGAAGGACGTGTCGAGTGTTAATCGATGTCGGGTTGTCATCGGTTAATAATTGGTTCGATTTTGTCGAGTACAGATCGGGTTCGGGTTTTAATTACTATCGGCTACGTACTACTAATTACTATCGATCGAGTCAATATTAAATTAAGTTGTTAGTCATTTTTTAATTGATGACAAGATTTCCTTTACTTAAAGCAAAAATAGTTAAAATGTAAATCAACTAGTGATCCTTATTACTTTGTTACTTTTACTTGTTTAACCGGAAATTAGAATTATAAAGTTCTATCAATTTTCATCTAATACGGTTATATACATTGACCATTGATTATTAACTCTAAATATATGAAACCATGTATTTATAAAATTTAATTTATTAAAATATCTGTCACTTTATTAGATTAAATAATAAGATGATTGAATATGAGTCTATCATACTTCTATGTTAAAAATTGGTTCAGGTTTAAAGCAATTCGATCTAAAATTTATTCGGGTTTAGTCGGTTTTTGCCGGATCGAGTTCGGTTTCGAGCATGATTCGGGCCGGATATGACTCGGGTCGGTCATTTTTGGTTCGGGTAATCTCGGTTAACGGTTATGTGTCGGTTACAAAAATCAGTTACAGTTCGGGTTCAGCTTTCTTATTTTCGGTTGTCAATCGATTCGGGTACAACTTCGATTCGAGTATTGTCGGTTCGATAAACCTTAAAAAGGAACACATTTTCGGGTCGGTTTACTTTCGGTTTCAGGTCGGATTTTCGGGTCGGGTCACTTTTAAACAGCTCTAAATAGTAGTGTGAAGTAATGATTGTATTGGAAGTATGACAGAAAACATAATTAAATAGTAATGTAAAGTAAGAAAGTGGGGTTTTAAGGGGTAAAGGTGGGATGGAAACTTTCCAAAAATAGGAAGTATTCTAAAGTGAAAGAACTTTTGAAACTACTCGTCATAGTAAGGTGGAAGAACTTAAAAGAACGGAGGGAGTATTATGTAAGTATGCGATTAGACAATTTAAACAAGATCTCACTTGACTATTTTCTTTCTTACACATTAGCTATAAGCTTAAACGATCGATGAAATGAGTAAAAATCATAATGTAGCGAATATTTCAAATCGGATGAAGTATCTTGTGAAGTATATATACTAATAGATGCCATCTTTTCTATCAATTAAATTAGCTAATATACTTTCATTTTCATTTTTAATTTGTCTCTTAGCTTTGATGAATTTTTAGTTTGGTTGATAGCTAATTAATTTTTAAATCTTATTTACATATTTTTTTTATTTTCTATTACTTTTAATCTTTTTCACATAAATTTAATTGTCCCATTATTTTCTTAATATGCTTGTAAAAGTAGAGTGTTACAATTGTGATCATGACATACATCATGACAACCCCAGTTGAAGGTTGATAATTGTCTTAATTAATAACCGTGATTTGTAAATTACCACAAAAAGACAAAAAGAATAATATTAAAATAAACAAAATCAAAAAAGATAAATTAAAACAACAAAACTATACTCCTATCACCTCTTATTACATAAGGGTGATTTATTAACCTCACAAATAACCATTATTTACCAAGACTTTCTCATATTGTGGTAGATGTGAAGCTTGAACTATAGACTTGTGTGAGTATCTCATATGATATGGTGTAGCAGAAAAATAAAATATCTATTTATTTTGTCAATAAAATATCTTCTCCAAACTTGTCCATCAATTATTGGATATTTTACTTAATAAACACCACAAAAGAGTAGCATTATAACAATTTCAAGTGTTGTATGAAACCATCTTATTAATTTATTAGTAAAAAATATTTAAAAAATGACATTTAAATTTGTGATAAGCAATTACATGTTGATATTATTATGTTGTAATTATTATTCAATTGCAGATTATATGAAGAGGACGCAAGGCCACTTAAATCATTTATTCATCATCATCATCCAACCCATTGTATCCCGCTCATAAAAATTTTGGACAGGATTTGAGAGGGAAGGACGGCGGCAACTCATACTCATAAAGGAGAATGCGGCCAAAAGAAGTCCCCCGTCTCGAAAAAGATGAAGACATGTTCCTGCCACGTGAAAATTAAATAAAACGCATATAGATAAAATAAATAAGTAAAAACAATTATAAAACTAAAAAACAATAATACTAATAAAACTAATAGAAACGAGAAAAAGCAAGAGAACACAAACATTAATAAGTACTCTACGGAGAAGTCAATAGTCTAAAACTTGAATATGTCGCCTCCAACTACCCCTATTCCTAGTCAGGTCCTCAGAGAGGTTTAACTCATACAAGTCAACTTTTATTTGCTCATCCCAAGTTCTCCTAAGTCATCATCGAGAAAAAACAAGAAAACATAAATCGTTTATGTTGTGAACGGGCTAAGACTTTAGTGAAGAAACAAGAACAAAAGAAAGCAAAGAAGAATGAACAAAAACAGAGCACAACAAAGAACAACCACAACACAAGATTAATGGGGTATCTAATGATACCTCCTCCTCAAATCAAGTATCTTGTCATTAATATAATCAACATTACATTAAAGACTCACCTCTCAAGCTTTAGAACAAGTCTCCAAAGCCAAAGATTGAAAGCTTGACTTCAATCTCTCTCAAATAGCCCTAATACAAGGATAATACTCTCTTGGTATAAACCCTAGTAAAACCCTAGTATTTAGCTCTCTACTACACCCTAAGACTCTTCCTAATACTCCTTATATAGTGCTAGAAGGTATTAGAAGACTTGGGGCCAAAGGCTTAAAAGCCCACATAAAACATACGACAAAACAGAATCTCGCATAGTCTGCCAGGTGCCCTTCGCTCGACCGAGCGGTTCTTGCTCGACCACCCGAGCGACTGCCTCAGACTTTCTGGAAAGGTCGAGCGTTCTTGCTCGACTTGCTGCTCGATTTACTCTTCTCAGCTTTGTTGCTCGAGCAACCTTCAAGGCCTTCCCATCTTCGACTCTTGGCTTCATCAAGCCACCTCAAGCCATCATCTTCATCAACCACTTCATGGATTGACCCAAAATGCAAGCTCTCGTACCTCCTTGCACTTGCTATCTCGTTCTCAAACGTGCAAGCTAAGGAGTACGCCACAAGGTGATCAAACTCACCTCCATCAAAGTGTGATTTAGAGCTTGGCTCAACAATCTCCCCCTCAAGCCCAAATCTCACATCATCATCAAATGTCACCTTCTTGGGTGACTTGCAATCATCAATGTGGCCTAGGCTACCACTTTCAACTTGTAGCACATACAAGTTGCTCTCACTCCTTCTTCCCTTCATGAGCACCATGCTCCCCTTAATGACTTTCATCAAGCCTCCACTAGCTTCGAAAGTGCATCCCTTAGACTCCAATCTACCAAGTGATATGAGGTTCCTCTCAAGCTTAGGAACATACCTCACACCACCTAGCCTCCTCTTGACACCATCATGTGTCACTATATCAACCCATCCAATACCTTCCACCTTCACCCTTTCATCATTAGGTAAGGTCACAAGGCCTCCATCACAAGTGTTAAGCTTAACAAATTTCTCTCTTTCACAATAGATATGGAATGAGCAACCGGAGTCAATCACCCATTCCTTACTACAAGTCACTCCTCCATCAACTAGAAGTGCTCCCTCATAGTCATCATCATCAACAACAAAGCCTAGAGCGGCGCTCCCGCTATTTTCACCATCTCTTCTTCCAACCTTAAATCTTTCACTCTCTTGAGGTCTTCCTTCATTTCCCTACACATTGTTTGAATGTGCCCTTTCTTCTTACAATAGTAACACTCCTTGTTACTATAGTCATTCCTCACTTTAGACTTTCCCCTTACTTGATACCCACTCTCCTTAGATCTCCCTCTTGAGCCTTCCCCAAACAAGGCCTCACTACCACCCTTCTTCTCATCCCCCTCACTATGCCTCTCCATGAACCGATCATTCTCTCTTAATGCCTCCAATGCTTGATCAAGAGTGATGGTATCCCTACCAAGAAGCAAAGTTTGAACTATATTCTTATAGCTCTTTGGAAGAGAAGCCAAAAGTAGTAGTGCCTTCTCCATTTCGGAAAGCTTCTCGTCGGCATTCAACAATTGGCACACCAATTGATTAAATGTGTTAATGTGATCTTGCATAGTTGTATCCTCCTCCTTCATGAGTTGATACAACTCCCATCTCAAGCACAACTTGTTGGTCAAAGACTTAGAAGCATACACCTTTTGAAGCTTCTCCAACAACACAACAGGGTCGATCTCATCCAAGTAGTTATACTTGATTTCGGATGAAATGGCAAGCCTAATAGAACTCACCGCCTTCTTCTTCATGGCCATCCACTTCCCTTCATCCATGGTTGTGGGCTTACTCTTCTCAAGAGCCTCATCAATCCCTTTTTGCACCAACAAATCCATTACGGTGCTCTTCCACACCGCAAAATTCATTCTCCCATCAACATTACATTAAAGACTTACCTCTCAAGCTTTAGAACAAGTCTCCAAAACCAAAGATTGAAGCTTGACTTCAATCTCTCTCAAATAGCCCTAATACAAGGATAATACTCTCTTGGTATAAACCCTAGTAAAACCCTAGTATTTAGCTCTCTACTACACCCTAAGACTCTTCCTAATACTCCTTATATAGTGCTAGAAGGTATTAAAAGACTTGGGGCCAAAGGCTTAAAAGCCCACATAAAACGTACGACAAAACAGAATCTCGCATAGTCTGCCAGGTGCCCTTCGCTCGACCGAGCGGTTCTTGCTCGACCACCCGAGCGACTGCCTCAGACTTTCTGGAAAGGTCGAGCGTTCTTGCTCGACTTGCTGCTCGATTTACTCTTCTCAGCTTTGTTGCTCGAGCAACCTTCAAGGCCTTCCCATCTTCGACTCTTGGCTTCATCAAGCCACCTCAAGCCATCATCTTCATCAACCACTTCATGGATTGACCCAAAACGCAAGCTCTCGTACCTCCTTGCACTTGCTATCTCGTTCTCAAACGTGCAAGCTAAGGAGTACGCCACAAGGTGATCAAACTCACCTCCATCAAAGTGTGATTTGGAGCTTGGCTCAACAGTTTATTATTATATTGATTAATTAATTGGTCACACCATTTATTGTTAACTAGAATTTTACAAAACACTAATTCTTTATTGCGACCGTCTCAACATACGATGACCTTATTTGGATCAACCCAAACTCTAAAAAAATTTGCTGCCATATACAATTCAAATTTCAATTATTTTTTAATGTTTTATTATTGACAAGCTGCTTGTATAAGCTCATCTTACTGTGAGACGACCTTACAAGAGTTGTTGTTTACAAAATAACAAGTTATTTGAAAACATTATTGTCAAGAATTTAAATACTATGGAATTAAACTATCGGGAAAAAACATGAGGCCCGCACATATTTTTTAAGACAAGGATATATCATCTCAAAACTGTACAATAATAAAGTAATGGTTCCAATAATTTATAAAGTGTGGAAACCATGTTTAACTAGTGTAAAAACCCGTGCAATGCACAATTTTTTTACCATCGATATATATAAATATACTCCCTCCGAATCAGTTTAGATGTCCCATTTGAGATTTCACGGATTTTAAGGGTTGAGTGGGGTCCATTAAAAAGATGGTAGTTGGGTATTTTAATTGATTAAATTAATTGTAAAGGTGGTAGTTGGGGTATTGGGAATTGGAAAAGTGGGGTAAAGGTGGTAGTTGAGTATTGGGAGTAGTAAAAGAGGGGATATTTAGGTAAAAAAAAATGATAGACAAAAAAGAAAATGAGACAATTGGTATGGTTTTACCAAATAAGGAAATGGGACATCTAAACTGATTCGGAGGGAGTATGATATTAAAAAAATAAAGTTATGGATATTATGCAGTAGAAACACTCTATATGTATAAATTAACTCTAACTAAAGGTACTTTAATAGTAGACATATTGAACAAAATCAAATATTTCCTCCGTTTCATAGTACTTGCTACTGAGTGTGATATATTGTGTAGGAAAATGTCACTATTAGTAGCAAGTATTATGGAACAGAGGAAAGTATATGATCATTCTTCGGCCAATAGATGAGTTGTATTTGACTAACTCCTCTCAGTTGTTACACTCAAAATTTTCCCGAGTTTTTAATATGAGATAGCGTTAAAAAAACCTTGATTTTTCGAAGAAAAAAATGGCATGACCGTTTGGCGCCTATGGACGATAACGCTTGGTTGGACCAGGAATGGCGGGCGGAGAAAAACTCTTGAATGGGAAGACAGAGACCAGAGAGTAAAGGATAGTGTTTGAAAAATAAATAAATAAATAAAGCTGATAATTCCTTCTAAGAAGAAAACAGCATAAAAATGTCACTTTTGTTCTTACCTTCTTAGCTGTATTCTCCTTAACCACCCAAAAACATGGAAATAATGGCCCCTTACATTTTTATGCACTACTTATTAACTGGTTTTTTATTCTTATTTGCAGGGGATTTTGAATGCATTCATCACTCATCACTCTTTCAGTGACCTAATTCCTTAAATTTGGTATGTTTTAATTTCAAGTTTATTTATTGATCATTTTTCACACCTTTTAGAAATACCCAACAATCAATATGGTGTTTTAATTATCGAAATAGTGAGAATCGAACCCCTATTACTAACCCATTTTCTCGAGTGAGTTTTTCCTCGATTGAATTGGGAATTTTGGTTCTTGATTGAATTGTTGTTGATTTAGTGGGTTAGTGATTGAATTGACAATGGAGGGTAGAAGAGAATTATTAAAGAAAAGTGAAAAAAATGATGTTGTAGTATCTATGAACGCTCAAATGTCTCCTGATATTACTCCAAAAATAAGCCCCTTTTCAACTCCCCAAAGATAT
Source organism: Amaranthus cruentus (assembly GCA_019425755.1). Lineage (NCBI taxonomy): Eukaryota > Viridiplantae > Streptophyta > Magnoliopsida > Caryophyllales > Amaranthaceae > Amaranthus > Amaranthus cruentus. Next base: position 7,165,572 of record CM033459.1, on the reverse strand, counting down.
CAAAGAGTCCCAATCCCAAATGAGTTCATAAGAAAGTACACTTCACTGAAAAGCTCCGGTTTATCTAAATCGAGACTACTTGAGCCAGCATCGCCTAGTGATGAAGCTTTAGAGGTTGATAGCGCGAATATAGTGAGTGGTTCAAAATCCCCTCTTAGAATTACACCCAAAGTGTCTCCTAGAGTTGGTGTAGGCACTCCAAAATCACCCCTTTCAACCCAAGAAAAATACAAAAAGGATGAAGAGGAAGTTTACAAATCGGTTATTCTTCAAGAAAATCGAAAATCTCGAAAGAATTTCTTGGTTTTACTAGAATGGATTGTGTTGATTAGCTTGATAGGTTTATTGTTCAATAGCTTAACTATCCACCAGTTGAAGGATATCTTCATATGTGGTTTAGAACTTTGGAAATGGTGTGTTCTTGTAATCGTGATGTTTTGTGGTCGCTTGGTGACCGGGTGGTTCATGACCATCGTAATTTACTTGTTGGAACGGAAATTTTTGTTTAGGAAGAAAGCTATATATTTCGCTTATGGACTAAGGACTAGTGTACGCGTTTTCCTTTGGTTGAGTTTTGTACTTATAGCATGGATTTTGTTAGTTATACATCGGAACCATAGAACAAAAAGAACGAAAAAAGTGTTACATTATATAACTATGGGTATTGCCGGGAGTCTAGTAGGGGCTGCAACATGGTTAGTGAAGACGATACTGATTAAAACGTTAGCTTTATCGTTCCATGTTCAGAGGTTCTTTGATCGGATTCAAGAGTCATTGTTTCATCAATATGTTTTGCAAACGCTTTCTGAGCCACCGTGTATGGAGATGGCAGAAAGTTCAAGCAGATCAAGAAATGGCGGTCATCTGAATTTAGAGCGAAGAACAAAAGGTGACGGAGTAAAAGAAGATGTTATCAACATGGGCAAGCTTCACCATATGAACCGAGAAAAAGTGTCTGGATGGACTATGAAACGGTTGATCAAGATCGTAAGACGAACAAATTTGTCTACAATTTCTAATGCTATTAACTTTGGGGATGATCATGATATCGGTAAGCAGTATGAAGATATCACTAGTGAATGGGAAGCAAAACTTGCTGCTGTTAAGATCTTCCATAATATTGCTAAACCTGGTTGCAAGTAAGACCTTGCACCGTTACTATTGTAAACATCGTATATGTAATATGATATCGATATAATGATGCATTGTTTTCGAGGATTTAGGTATATTGAAGAGGAAGATCTGTTGCGGTTCATGAAAATCGATGAGGTGAACGAAGTGTTTCCTTTGTTCGAGGGAGCTATTGAAACAGGAAGGATTACGAAGTCTGCTATGCAGAAATGGGTGGTAAGACACTGAACTCTATCTTTGCACTACTGTCATCAAAGAGGTGATTCTTACTCATTGATTGTTGTCGTAGGTTGATGCTTACCAGGAGCGGAAAATTCTAGCTCTATCGTTAAATGACACAAAAACTGCAATCGAAGAATTGAATAAAGTCGTTTCAAGCATAGTGTTGATAGAAATTGTCATTGTGTGGAATCTTATGATGGGATTCTTAACCACAAGAATACTTGTCTTCATTTCATCTCAATTGTTACTTGCTGTGTTTATGTTTGGCAACTCCGCCAAAATTGTTGTCGAGGCAATTATATTTGTGTTTGTAATGCATCCGTTTGATGTGGGTGACCGTTGTGTGATTGATGGTGTTCAGGTAATTCGAAACATGCCTAACACTTCACCTTCTAAAGCTATATTCATTCATTTTCATTAATCAGTTGAAAAGTTCCTGCAGATGGTTGTTGAAGAGATGAACATATTGACGACAATCTTCTTAAGATATGATAACGAAAAGATTACATATCCAAATTCTGTTCTGGCAACCAAACCCATCAGCAATCTCAATCGAAGCCCAGAGATGAGCGACTCGGTGGAGTTTTCTATCGACTTTTCCACTACAGTCGACACCATTGCTGCTCTAAAGACTAAGATTAAATTGTAATTTCCCTGCACTCTTTATACTCATTTTTTCGGGTTTTGGATTTGAGGTCAATTGCTCATTCCGTATACTTTACTGAACTCAGATACGTAGAAAGCAAACCAGAAATATGGCGTCCAAGTCATAGCGTGCAGCTGATAGACATAGTGAACGTTAACAACATTAAGATGGCTCTTAACGTCACCCATACAATCAATTTTCAGAATATTGGCGAAAAAGCCACCAGAAAGTCTGATCTCGTCTTGGAATTGAAAAAAATATTCGAGGATTTGGGGATCAAATACGATCTTCTGCCACAGGAAGTGCATATCAGGTATGTTGATGCACCTGCATCTGCTTCTGTGCCTCGGTTATGATAAGGTATTCGATAGCAGGAAGTCATACATCTCATGGCTTATACGACTAATCTGATCTCTCGGAAGGCATATCAATGTACATGTTCGTATATATGACTCCTTATAGAAATGCCCATGAGGAAATCGGAGTGTATTTAATACTCAAATAGTGTGAAATTCATGCTGAAGTATGTTTTGGTGTCTTGCCACATTTGTTGCTTGTTTTGTGTTCAAGATTTTGACGATTATTAATACCAATTGTGTCGAGATCTTTGTGGTTACTATGAGCATATTCTGTTGTTTATCATAACAGAGAATCAGTGAGACGAATTTATGGTAGGAATGTTATAAAGCACTGTAATTACACTATATCATAATAAAAAATGAGCATCAGTGTAGCATGTTGAAAGTCTCGACAGCAAACGATTCTCACGAGCCAATAACAACGACATTATAGTAAGGAATTCTGAAAATTTGAAATGAATAAGATTATTTATCAAAAAAAAAGCATACAATAACATTATAATCAAACTTATTCCAAATATAAGCGCCTAATACCCCAGAGCACATGTTCAGGTCAGTTGGCAGTTATTAAGTGCAATCAGAAACAAGCTGGTCAAAAAAATCAAGTGTATGTTCGCACTTAGTAACTGCGAACAGGTTAAACAGGGTCAACATGCTGATTTTAAGACAAGAAGTTGTTCGCACTTACTAAGTGTGAACAGGTTGAAAAATTGAGACATAATAGCCTTCTTGAACTTGTTCGATTCTAAGTATTGTGTACTTGGTTGAGAATCATGGTTTAACGTAGTGGTTGAGCCCAAATCATAAAAAGTATTGTGTGCTTGGCACTTTGCCCATTAGGCTACTTTGTCGCTCATTACAAGTCCCAAGCCCAAGTAATGAAAGATAGTTCGGGACTTTTGGCAAGACCGACTCTAAAATTTTAGAGGTCTGGGGCGAAACATTAATTATGGGCCCATATTTACTAAATATAGTATTGTAAGCCCTAATTACTAAATATAAAAGCGTTATTTTTCTAATTATTTGGATGTACCAGGGGCACATGCCTCTCTTGCACCCTCATAGAGGGGCCACCCTAACTTTTAGGTTTGAAGCTTTAGAGAAAGAACATAATTGTCCTTTAGCTTCTAGCCTGAGTACAATATTGTTTAATATTATGGGCAAATGTCTTATAACTACCTAAAGCTAACATCCTCTTGCTAGAATCTTGTTGGAAATGATGGGTATATTTTACAGGTCTACACTAAATAAACAATTGTAAGATTTATATTCAACCTTTTATTCAAACATTAGGATTAACAAGTTGTAATGATTGTATTTACTTAAATAATATATTCCAATGCATCTAAAAAATTAACAGACGTCATACTTTGATGAGTAAATTGAATTTTTCTGTAATTTTAAGAAGCAACTTCCTACCTGCTTCTATATGGACATATCAACCGCAATTTTCACAACCATCTATCAGCTTAAACTTTTGGTTGAGTTGTTTCCTTAAACAAACCATCATGGGTTTGAGTCTTATCCACCTCTCGTTATTTCGAGTAAAGGGTATGTGCTTTATCCACGTTTCTATCCCAAAAGGCTCGTGTAATGTGTTGGTTCCTTAACAACCTTTTAAAATCTACACAAATGGGAATCTTTGGTCAAAACAGTTGGTTCACTTAAATGTAAGCCTTCAACTTGCAATCTAAGCTTACATCTAATTGTGATTGTCGCGGGATCTTTGCTTCGTTCTTGTAGTTCATGAAATAGGTGTCGAAACTGTTTGAATCCCGATGAAGGATAGCAGAGAATCTTCTATACAAACAGCAAGCAATGAGGTTGTATTATCTGTTCTTTCTGAAGGAAGCGACAGGTCAAGCGACAGTTTTGGGATCAAAACCGAGAACAAAGAGCCTAATAACTCTGCCATTGAGTCTTCAAATGGGGAGTATTTTGCTCGAAATACTGATATGCTTCCTGAAGTTCCAAAAGTTAGCCCCGCGTCATATACCAGAAGGCGGCCTGTTATAACTCAAGCCTTTTCGAAATCCAAGTCTAGGTTTGTTGAGACAACATACACAAGTGAACCGGATTTAGCTTTTCAAAGTAATCAGGGTGTGTTGAATGCCCTTCCGAGAGCTAGTATGCATACACGAAAGCTCACTTCGATTGTTCCAGACTCTGCATTAGCTGATCAAGAAAGACATGAAGAGGATGATTTTGAGGATGTCTACATATCCAATATTCTTCAAGCAAATCATGTTCCTAGATATCTTCAGAAAACGAGTTTTGTTAATTTGGTGGAGTTGTTTGTGCTTTTAAGCTTGACGGGTTTGTTAGTTGCTAGTTTAATCGACTATGATTTGCAAGAAACTTCTATATGGAATTTAGTACTATGGAAATGGTGTGTTCTCTTCATAGTAGCGTTTAGTGGTCGATTGATCACCGAGTGGATTGTAGAACTTGTTGTTTGTTTGGTGAAAAGAAGACTAATTTTTAAGAAGAAAGTTCGGTATTTTGTGTATGGAGTCAAGAACAGTTTACAGATTTGCCTATGGTTGAGTTTTGTACTCGTGGCTTGGATTTTATTGGTGATTCGAGGGAGCAAGTGATCAAGAAAAACGACTAGAGTGTTGCACTATATCACAGTCGGGATTGCTGGCTGTCTTGTTGGAGCCGGAATATGGCTAATAAAGACTTTACTGATCAAAATATTAGGTGTATCATTCCATGTCAAGAGGTTCTTTGATCGAATTCAGGAATCGTTATTTAATCAGTATGTGCTTCACACGCTTTCTGGACCTCCGTTAATGGAGAAAAGGGTAGCTAGATCGAGAAATTGTAGTCGATTGAGTTTAGAAAGGAAGACGAAAGATAAAAGGGTTAAACAAGATGTTATTAATATGGAGAAACTTCAGAAAATGAACCAGGAAAAAGTCTCTGCTTGGACTATGAAAGGATTGATCAAAGTCACGAGGAGATCGAAGTTATCTACTATTTCCGATACCCTTGATTTAAACGAAGGAGATGAGATCGTTGAGAAGAATAAAGAGATCAAGAGTGAACGCGAAGCAAAACTTGCTGCTGTCAAGATCTTCCACAGGGTTGCGAAACCTGGTTATGCGTAAGATTATCTACGTTCTTGTTATGTTCCTTCTCAGTGTCATATGATTCACTAATTACCTCGCGAATCGCGAATCGAAAAGGCGAATTATGGTCGGTTTTAGACTATTTTTGAACCATTTTGAGCGAATCGCGAATTCAATAGGCGAACTAGCTAGCGAATTATGTATCTGTCCCTTTTTAGGTATAATCTTTTGACAACTAAGTCCTATTTTGGCTGATTAGGTTTATTGAAGAGGAAGATCTCTTGCGGTTTATGAATGTTGATGAAGTAAGCCAAGTATTTCCTCTATTCGATGGAGCCATCGAAACAGGGAAGATCACGAAATCATCCCTAAACAAGTGGGTGGTAAGAGAAAATCGCTTAAACTGATGGTTAGGCACATGTTATATATTGTATGACATATTTATATTTCCGGTGTTAGGTTAATGCGTACATGGAGAGAAAATCACTTGCTCATTCATTAACTGATACGAAAACAGTTGTGGACGAGTTGAATGGGTTAGCTTCGGTTTTGGTGACGATTGTTATAGTTATCGTGTGGAATCTCATGATGGGATTTTTGACGACCAAAATACTTGTCTTTCTCACATCCCAGCTCCTGCTCTTAGCATTCGTGTTTGGAAATAGCGTCAAGACCATATTCGAGGCGATCATATTCATCTTTGTTATGCATCCGTTTGATGTTGGTGATCGTTGTGTTATTGATGGCGTTCAGGTAACCTAAAACTATTAAACTTCATCAAGATTATATCTTGAAGTGAAATCGCATTAATCAATTAGACGTTTATTGGCAGATGGTTGTCGAAGAGATGAACATCTTAACCACAATATTCTTGAGATATGACAACGAAAAGGTTAGTTATCCGAATTCTGTTTTGGCAACCAAACCTATCAGCAATTTCTATCGAAGCCCAGAAATGATCGACTCAGTGGAATTTGCAATCGATTTTGCTACTAAAGTGGAGCACATCGCTGGTCTAAAGGAAAGAATTGAATCGTAAGCATCTGCCTTTTTCGTGGTTTTTGCTGATCCGACTTCTTAACTCGCTAATTTAGCATACTTTTCTCGGTTTAGGTATATAGAAAGTAAACCGCAGCAGTGGCGACCAAGTCATAGAGTGCAATTGAAAGAAATTGTGGACATGAACAAGATAGTTATGATACTCTATGTTACGCACACTATCAACTTTCAAAATATCGTAGAGAAAGGCAACAGAAGATCCGATCTTGTCTTGGAACTGAAAAAGATTTTCGAGGAGCTAGGAATCAAATATCATCTTCTACCACAGGACATTCGTGTTAAGTACGTAGGATCGCTTGCCGCTGCTGCCATTGCTCAGAGCTGATGTTTATTGTTTGCTGTCGAAATTATTGGTTCGTATTGTTTGTTCATGCTCTTTACAAGTTCTACATAGTTTGTGCATGCTAGTTTTCCATGGTTCGACTAATCAAATTTTTAACAGGTTTGGTGCATTCATACAAGCATGATTGTGATCAGAAAATAAATTTTGCACAAGTGAAATCCTCGGTCTTTTTTCTTTTTTGCTATCTAATGGTTTGGAATGTACTGGCCTTGGAGCTGGTCACTGGCTGTGTGTTCAGATTCCCAAGTCCGACATTTTGTGCTGAAGTATACAATTATTTTTAATGTTCAAAATAATTGTTGGTCGATTCTTTGAACATCAGGCATTATCAATACCGATCTTGTTAGTTTCTAGCTTTCTATGTTGTTTTGCTGTTTGGTCGCTGTCGTTAGGATCGGACTGTGATTAGCTTAGCTGAACTCACCTTGAGCAGGCTAGGAGCTACGCTTGAACTAGCTTGGTTAGCTTTTGAATCAATCGTGAGTTTCAAAATATGCTAAAGAAAACGATTTAAGGCAAGGCAGATTTCTAGCTGATAGCACACAAGCTAAGCTAACGCCAAGCTGAATGTTGCGCTGTACAGGTGAGCTGATATTGAACCAACTAGACCTGACCAATTATGCACTAATTTGAAATTAACAAAGTCGGCTGAGCTACTCGGCTCATTACATCTCCGGTACAGAACAAATTTACCATACATAATTCGAGTAGGCCACATTGATAATGGCAAAACCTTGGCAACGCAAGAGTCGTACATATAAACAGCATTAAGCTAAATTGAGGTTTTTTCAGACAGCAATAAAGAATAATGAAAATCCTACAGTCTTTTGCTTCAATAAACCAGTAAAAATGGAAAATAGAAACTGTGAATTCTTAAAACACATTAACATCTACATGCATGCGTACCGATGCCTTCATTAACCAATGTTGAATGATCCCCTGTTGACTCTGAGCACGCATTTCTTAATATTACGTGCAGGTAAATTTAATCTTTTACATAACATCTACTGTAATATACCCATGTGATAAATTTCAATAGCCAGTATCAGAAACCTTCTCATAAGCATTCAACGCTTACGGTGCTTTGTGATTGTATCCAGCAAATGTCTACTCTCAGCCACATAGTCTATTTTATCCGCTCTCACAACAGTTGTCTTTACTCTCTGCTCTTCACCATAAGTTTCCTCTTTTATTTTTAGCTTGAAAAGAAATGGAACAAAGATCTTACTACGAATTATCTCAGCAAATCTGTCATCTTGCTCTTCAGATTTTAACTTGTACAGCTCATTTGCAGGACAGCCCAAGATCTCTTCCCCTGTTTCCTGAAATGCGGTTACCCAAACCACTCCCGAATGATCCTGAATTTGTGCTTGAAGCAAGTAGCGATAATCACACTCTTCAAATTCTTGATTGCACCGATCACAGACCCATCTTGCGTTACCTGACTTTGTGACTTTTTTATTGCACCGTCTGTCTCCGATCATCAAGGGGCATGCAGTGTAACAGAAATTATCTGTTTTGATAAAAGCGATAGTAGCCTTGACAGTAACCCAGTCTGGTTTCTCAGACCTCCCAAGACCCTCATCCTTGATCTGGGAAATAGTTTTACGTCTCTCATTCTTTCCACCGAGAGGCATAGCATCTTTTGAGATAGACTGAGCAGCACAATCCTTTCCCCCTCGCTGAAACCACTCAGTCAATTTGTGAGCTTCGGGAATATCGGGATTGACAAAGAGCTGAGTTGAAGAAATCGTACCAACGGATTTCCCACTGAAATCATTGACCTTTGCAGCCTTTACAGCAATGACAGGAAAGTACCCTGACTCAAACATCTCTTGCAGTTCCTGACCTTCTCGGTTGCAGAAATCACCCCATAGGGTTAGCTCAATGCTTCTGCCAGACATATCTTTCAGATTTATAATCCTTCTCTGTGTTTCCATCCCATTCTTCCTCAATATGGGAACTGAAGGATTAACCGCTATTACAATACCAATCATATCTAAAATGGAATTGTTTTCAGCACTCTCAATTTCGCTGATAGGTCGGAAGCTGAACTGCTGCCTGGGTATGGAAACATCTTCATCTGGGCAAAGGTCAACGGTAGAAGTTGATTCCAGAAAAATCTCCCACTCGTTTTTCAAATGGTTGAAATTCCTCTGTGCAGGCTTTAAGGTACCCTTTGAGATCATATAAACCTTTGAAACCTCAATGACATCATAAAAGCGGTCAACAACAGCATTAAAGCATGTAACGCGAATCTCTCCACCATCTGAATCAAGGAGATCAAACGAAAACACCTTTCCATCACCTTTAGCATTGTTATAACGCCGAAGATCGCCTTTAGCTGTTACTCTTGCTTTGATAGCCCAGCGTCCCTGATAAGGATTAAGTGCATTAATTGGAAGTATACGTGCAGGAGCATCATTCTTCACAACAGAACCATAATTTCTATAATTTGGAGGTGGCTGGTATGCAGGCTGAACAGTGGGTCTGAGATTGCGCTCATTGTTACTATTACTTGCTGCAGCTACTTGTGCATTGATTCCTCTGGCTATATTACCAGCATTATTGTTTGAATATACATTTCCAGCAGCAGATTCACCTGCAGTGGGCATTGGTGGATTCCCAATGATCTCACACTCAGGTATAATAGTTTCCAAATTGATGATGACAATTATCCTGCAGAAAATATGCCTCTAATTTAGTTTCAGCACAACGTGATGCATGTAGTTGTACCATATTTGACTTTGAAATGGAATGTTAACAATATGCTAGTCAAGTTCAATCAACATGCTGATGTTGGTTTAGATAACTTACACATGAGCCATAAGATATCAAAAGAAAGGCAATATTTTACCTACATCTACCTACAAGTATCACTATTGCGATTAAGACTTTAACATTTTCTTACCTACAAGTATAACTGATCTTCCTACTACTACTACAACAATACATGTGTTTCATTGAGTCAACTATACACTAAATGAGGATATTGATGGAACTTAATGCATTTTTCCTTTTCTTTTTTCTATTGATGGAACTTAATGCAATTCTTCAAATTTGACTTCCAAACCAAAAGTGACACTGTGTTGGAAGTAAAAAATATACGAAAAAGGCCTCACACAATTAGCAAAAGTTCATATTTAATCACCAAGAAAATCATTCCAAGAGGAAGTGTGTTCAAAAACCAAGTCGAAGAGGAATCACTAAGCTTAACGCACTTCTCAATCGACTCTACTGCGCATTTCACTCTTTTTCTACTCCCGATATGAGAGGAAATCGCCTCACAGTAGTTCCCGGCTTTTAATCCATGAACAGAAAATTATGTTAACTCCAGTTTAGCAGGCTATCAAAACCTTCATCTTTACTCCTAGGAACATATGATCTCATTGTCTTAAGACAAAATATTTCACCACTCCACTGATTTTCCCAACAGTCCAACAATTCACTTTACGCAGCAATCATCTTGAGCTTTCATGAACAAACAATCCATAACTTGTACCTCCTTGTATAGTAGCTAAATAAATGCTGATAGAAATTCTAAATCTAGTGCCGGCTTGAGTTCAATTAGAAGCCTAATAACAAGTTTTGATCATGATCAAGTACACCGAAATGTTAAATAACTGACATTTTCAAGTCAAAGTTCTTTCTCTCCCTCCAAAATTAACGAAAATTCGTCAAAAATCAAAAGCATAACCTAAAAAATTGTAAATCTAATGCCAATTTACATTGCATAATTCATTGCACCTATAGAACAAACCAAATCTAATCTCAATCAAGTTTAGCTAAAAGAATTCCTCCAATTTTTAAAAACTCCTCAATAAAGGAAGTTATAAATCGAAACATACTTGCGATTTTGGACGTCGCTACAGATATATTCAATCAATTGAATAACGGAACCTGAACGAACATCGGCAGACTTAACAAGATGATTGAGCTGAATTGCAATCATGGCTTGGTGAGACGAGCTGCCATCCGATAAGAGAAGACGATAACGCTCCTGAATGGACTTCGAATTAATCAGTTTAATATCCAAAACCTGAACCAGAGGTTTAAAGTTGATGTCACCATTAAGTATAGCTGCAATCGCATTTCGCGTCAGATTCACCGGCATATTTCTGTGTTTTTCGATTTAATCTTTACAAAAAAGAATCAATTGAAGAGAGATGAATAATTAATGGAGGAAATGTTGTGCGATTTATGAATCTGACGAACGAATGAATGAATTTTGAATTGTTGAAGGAATGGAATGTAGAAATGGCAGTTTGACGAATTGAAATAACGTTGATGGTTAGGGTTTTAAAATATCGGATAATTGTAAACTAAAAGGCGGGGAGGAGGCGGGATTTATAGAACCGACTTAAGTGGATTAACCAAATCAAATAAAAATGGCTCGATTCGGGATGGATCAAAAAAAAATTTCACGTGCTAGCATTCAATTTTAATGAAATGTCAGTGGTAGCACCATTTTAAGAAAACTCCACATAGTAGCATCCAGTATGTGTGCACTATTTAATTGTCGTAATATTTTCCGTTAAGTTCTTGTTAAATTCTGTTTAATTCATCATTTTGTAAGTTTTTTTCCATCTGGTAGCATCCAGCTTTTGTTCAATTCACCATTGTAACGTTTAATTCACCATTTTAATGTTTAATTCATTAACGCCCATAAATGTTTAATAACTTTATGGAAAAATTAAAACATAACGAATTTTTTTTTCAAAAAATGGACCTTGCAATTATCCTTATGGGGTAACTCTTTCGAAAATCCGGTCAAAACAAATATTTATTCGCCTATTTTCCGATACGTAAATCGAAAAAGATACTTGATGTCATTTTTACCCATCATAACGATTTTTTTTTTGAAAAAACGGACGTCGCGATAATCTTTATGAGATAACTCTTTCGAAAATCCGATTGAAACAAGTACTTATTCGAAAGAGTACTTGTTTCTTTTTTTTTATAAAGAAATAGTTCTTGTTTCAACCGGTGAATTAAACATTAAAATGGTGATTTAAACGTTAAAATTATTTTTCCATAAAATTATTTAACATTTATAATTTTTCCATAAAATTATTAAACATTTATGTGCGTTAATGAATTAAACGGTGAATTAAATATTAAAATGGTGAAATAAACGTTAAAATGGTGAGTTGAACAAATGTTGGATGCTACCATGTGGAAAAAAACTTACAAAATGATGAATTAAACGAAATTTAACAAGAACTTAACGGAAAATGCTACGACAATCAGATAGTGATTAAACTAAATGCTACCATGTGGAATTTTCTTTAAAAAGTGCTGCCACTGACATTCATTAAAATTGGATGCTACCATATGGAATTTTCCAAAAAAAAATAAACTAACTTAAATATTCGTTGAAATAAAACTGATTTATGTAAAATAAACGTGTTAGATTGGGTAAAATATTTTATAACTTAATATTTTGTGATCTATAGAAATGTATCATGATTCAAGGAAAAAGATTAATAATAAAGGCTCATTTAAGGTCCGTATAAAATCCGTTTAAAGTCTAATCCATTTGAAACACTCTTTTTTAAGGGTCGAATTCGGCCCAACTAGGCCTCCGGCCAATTGCACAGCTTTAGTAGTGAATACTGAAAATTAAGAATCGTAGCTCAACTTAATATGTTAATTTGATCAATTTTTGATGGTCTGATAACAAGTAATTGGAATAAAATAATGCTATGTTTGGAAACGATGATTTCATTTGGAAATTGGCTCAAATCAATTGTTTGGCAAATCAAAAATTTTCAAATTTGGTTTAGATCAAATTCCACAATTATTTATTTATTTTTAATTTTTTTTAAGTAATTAGAGTTGAGGATTTGAGAATGACTACCTAAACCTTGTCATTCTCAAATTCTTCATTTATGATTTCTTAATTGAAAGGTATAATGTGAAATGAATTACTTGTTCTCAAATATTACATAAAAGTAATTCAAAAAATATTTAAAGCTCTTAATTTAAAAAATTATATGTGCAGTCAAACACCTTATATTGTTTTATATGTCCATACAAATAGACCAATTCAATCGCAGGTTTATTGATATTTGATATTAAGTTCAAACAATTGTGAGTCACAAAACTATTAGGTTAGGTGATTTAATAGTTAAGGTTGATGGTAGGTTGGAAAAATTTTAAGTTGGATTGATATTAGGGTGGATTGTAATCTCGAGTACCTTTGATTTGAATTATGTTTGATGCATATTGATTAAAGTTGGATTTGGATCAATAATATGTTAAATACAAGTTAGGTTGATTAAAAATTTTAGATCATTCCGAAAATTAAAGTAGAAATAGTTCTTGTTACTATTTTGAGAATATTTATCTAGGTATTTGGACAAAAGTAAATCAAACCAATTTAAACTGAATAAGAAATATGGTATAGATATTTTATAATTGGTTTGATTTTAGACTGAAATTTTCGAAATCAAAAGATTTTGGTTTTTATTGGGTTTGAGCATACCAAAAACCAAAAAATAGAAGCTCACTTTTTACATTGAGTTGAACTTCTTAATGAGTGAATCTTGTACAATTGATATACAATTATAAAAATTGAATTAAATTTGATTTAATTTGATTTTATGAAAAACCAATCCAAAAACAAAACTTTCACCCATATATTTAGCTGATGAGTGCGTCAACTACAAAAGGCCCCTCTTATTCCTTAGACTTGACTTATGACTACTTTGGACTTCGGCTCAAACCTAGAGCGATCAACTAATATGCTCGAATCAGGTTTAGTGTCATTTTTATCAATACTTCTATATCCTTTTATGTCCAACTAGTGTAGAACCCCGTACAATGTACGATTTTTTTAACATCGACACATATAAACATATGATATTCAAAAAATCTAGAAATATTATGCCGTAAAAACACTCAATTTTGACAGTTATATGTATGAATTAACTTTGTAATTTTGAAAATTGTCAACAATATATTAAGCAGTATATTATATTCTTTAATCTACTCAAATTAACTATAAATAAATGTTAGTCGAAAGATACTTCAATAGTAGTTATATTGTTCAAGATCAATTGTCATTTCATTAGTCTTTAGTTAATAAGTAAATTTTGGCAAGTTCTCTTAAAAATTGACACTTGGAATTTTCCAAGCTTTTTATTATAATGTATAATTGAGTCATATTTAATTGATTTGACAAATCTAATTTTTGATGGGATCAAAACCAAACTTGCAACAATCGGTTAATAGTTGGAAGAGCCTATGATTATACTTCCTCCGTTTCAAAATATTTGCAATGTTTGAATTTTTTACGCATTTCAATTCACTAATTCAATCCACATAATTAAAAATTATAAAATTTGATATTAATAATATTTGAATTGAGACAAATCAAATAAGATACTCCATCACTTAACTATATTTTAATTTATAGATCAAAAACTAATCAAAAATTAAAAGTGGCGTCTAGTAAATAAATGATAAAATATTTCTAATATTACAAATAATTTGAAATGAAAAAAATAGTTATCAATCACCAAAGATCTAATACTTTTTAGCTAAATGTATTAAGAGGAAAAAAGGAATTAAAAAATTATAAAAATATAAGAGAGAAAGAGAGTGGAAAAGTGAAAAAAAAAAAAAAAAACTAACTTTTTTTTTGTTAGAATTGACAAACAAGGTGCCAAAGTTGGGTTCAAACTTCAAATGTTGGTTATTTGAGTTTGTGTCATTTTAAACCATTACTCTATATTCTACTTTAGTAATCTTTGACAAATTTCACCATTATATCAAATTCTAGTCGTCTTTGACCAATTGATCACTATATCCTACTTCTTTTATTCAGTGTCACCTTCGACTTTTTATTATTTTTTTAGGTGGTTTCAAATATGATCATATGTGAAAGAGAAAGATTCAAGTAGGGTATGGTGAAATCAGAAAGCGTAAAGGTGTGAAAATATGGATAAATTGATAAAATTAACATACTCAAAATAAAAATATTGTCTAATAAGAAAATGAGACACTTATAATGAATAAAAACCATTATGATATAATAAGCACATTTGACTAGGGCTCACAAAAGTTGACCCGACTTGAACCTAACCCGAAATAAGTGGGTTTGGGTTGAGACTTTTGACCCAATTAATTAAATAGGTAGATCCAACCTAATCTGTTTATTAAATGAGTTAGGTTCAGGTCAAAGTTTTAATCCTGAAAAAAAATTATATAACCCATTTAATTAATTGTGTTAATTTTGAGTTAAATCAATAAGTATAAACTAAACTTAGTTCATTTAATATTTTCTTATTATTCATAGTAAATATAAAATAAACAACAAAAAAACATAAAGGTATAATTAAAGCCTAACAAATTATATTTTATCCATGTTAAAAATCTTAAAACAAAAACAAAAAAAATTATAAACGGGTTAAGTGGGTCGAAATCAGGTCAACTGATTTGTTGCAGGTCCAATTAACTAAATGGGTTGGATTTAAGTCGATAATTTTCTGACTTGTTTATATATTACCCAAACTCAAACCTGACCCAACCTAATATGTTTGTCAGGCCTACATTTGACCCATTCAACCATGTATCCCATTATAAACACAATATTAATGTTCAAGTCACTTTTAACCAATTCCACCAATGAATTCTATTTTAATTAGTTTGACCAATTTGATCATTCTACACAAGCTAGACTGCTTGGCTCTTGAGCTCAAAATCAATCAATTGAAGCTAGACTAAGGTTAAATAAAAATTGTAACAAAAGAGGTAAAAAGAATCTCAACTTAAAGTAAAGGAATTCCTAAATCTTGATTGCTAGTTTGTAAGCTTGTAACAAGGGGAAGATGTTTCAACTTTCAAGCCCCCATTTAAAAACAACCAATTGGGTCCCTTTGTCATATTGTTGGAACTCATTAATTTGTACATCAACCTACTTTAATTTAATTAAAAAATTGTTCAAAATTATCTCATCTATTATCCATCTGCAGTGAATAATTCTTACTATTGATTATTTTGAAATAATCCAACCTTTATATATTATTTGCCGACAGCACCCCTTTTATGTTTTTACCGGTTAATGTAGGTACCTACTAACCGTTACCCTCACTTCTTCTTTCTCATTATACTTCTTCGTTGGTCTTACCCTACTCCTCTTTGGTGTTAGCTACCTCTAATAGTCGATTAAAATGTGGAAAGAGGTGATGTCAGCAAATAATATACAAATGTTGGCTTATTTAAAAATAATCAATAGTAGAGATTATTCACAGCAGATGGAGAATATATTTGATTATTTTGGACAATTTTTCCTAATTTAATTTAATAACTTACATTACATCATGCCTTTTCAGAGACCTGATTTATACCCGTACAATACACAAATGTGTAATTTTATTAATTTATATGAATTAAATACAAATAATTTGTAAAAATATATATATGTAAATTTTCAAATGTACAAGATATTTTTTAAAAAGAAATATGTTTAACCTTTTAATTTTTAATTAGAATATTACTCTTATTTATTTCTATATAACTTTTCTTATTGATCATGATTCTGATTTGATGTTTTAAATAAATGTATCAATCCTATGTTATTCCTTATTAATCATGATTTTGGATTTGATATTGTATCAATTACTCATATATACTTCGTATTTTAAATTAAGCTTGCAAGAAAAGAAAATTTAGTGAAAAGTCATTAACTTTTTAATATTTATTAAAACACCTCAACAATATTCAACCAATAATAAAATTTTGTCAAATCATTGTACATTTTGAGATGCCATTTAAAATAAAACATCTTTGATATATAATATACAGTATAATATGATGTATGATTCTCCTTTAACAACTCTGTGAATATTGCGCAGTAAACTCTAAAATTGTCAATTTGAATGTTTAGACGGATTATGAGTATATATCTCAAGTCGAGTTAATTTTGATTTTTAAGTATGTATAAATATCTTGACAATCTAATTAGAACTTTTATATACACATTATTTCAAACCAATACAAGTCGATTTCATGAAAAACAAATGGCAAGTCCTAATTGGTGATGGTTAGAGGAGAAGAAAAGAAGAAAGGGTCAAAGAAGGCAACATTTTCTTATCTGAGATTCTGTTCTTGTGGTAGTGTGTGTTTGTAAACCAGAAAGATTTAATCTAAAAAAGCTGCTTTCCTCAGAGCATCTTTAAGAAGGTATTTCCATGCTTTTTTTGAATTCCCCAAACACAAAACCCCAAGAAAAACAATAGTGAAAAGGCAAACAACTACTAATATGAGCAGTGATCACACATACTCCTATGCAGTAGGCACTGGGCACAGCCAAAGTGATGGGCAAAAAACCAAAGACATTAAAATTCGCCACCTTTTTTATTGTATTTTACACGACTTTATTGAATCCGGTCGTGTGTTTTATGGGACTCTATCGTGGTTTGATCGCATGTTTTACGTGACTAGATGTATTAGCAATCACTACGAACTCTAAATGGTCGTCATTTTCTCGGTCGGTTATCGAAATTGCGCATATAATATATCGTTGCAAAGCCCTTGAAGTCTAGTTTCTGATGCCGCAAACATTACATCAATGCAATTTCTATATAAAATGCAAAAGATTGAACATGTATCAAATTTCAGCACAAATAAATTTTAAACGACCGTCATTTCTCGCTCAGTTATCAAAATATGGCATATATATATATATATATATATATATATATATATATATAGGGTAGAGATCCAATAAGAAAGGGTGTGAAAATAGAAAGGATAGGAAGGAGTAGTTACCGTTGATTGATTAAGATCTAACGGTCTAAAAAAATTTGTCATAGCAGTAGATCTAGTAGCACATCTTTATAAAGAAAGCATCACACATTAATTTAGAAACCATCACACTTTCAAGTGACACATGTTTATACAGAAAGTATCACATATGTATTAAGAAAGCATCACAATTTTTTTTCTGTTTTTAAACGCGTGCAAAATGGACCATTGATCTAAGATCTAATGGCTGAAATTCCTTCCTTTCTTTCTTTTAAAAACCCTTTTCCAAAAATTAAAAAAGAGTGAACATGTATTAAATTTCAGCACAAAACATGTGACAAGGTTTATTTTTCAGATTTTTAAAATTTTTTTTCTTTTAAAAATTAATATTTTTAATTTTAATTTAATTAATATTAGTATTTTAGTTTAATAATAATAATAATAATAATAATAGTTGATTTTATAATTAAAAATAAATTTAAGAGTTTTTTAGTAATTTTATTAAAAAAAAGGTGGTGACACAGTAGAAATGGAACTTTTAAAGATTGGGTGAATCAAAAGGGCTTTATGATTTATAAGAGACATATTTGAGTCATATTTTGCAAATAATTTTTTTATTGACATATTTAGTCTTAGTCGCCTCATGTATTTTCTACATGTTCATTTTTAATTTTATAAAAGCTTATGATGCCCACATTTTTATCATCTTCATATTTTCCCAATAACTTTGTTGATAATTTTTAAATGTTAAAAATTATTTAATAAAATAGAGTAATATATTCAATATGTCAAAGTATTAATTGGTAGTAGAGTGAAAAACTTATTTGTCTCTTTAAATTTGCTAGCAATTAAAATAAGAAGTTTTTTAATGTTATTATGTAGTAAATTCAAAGTGACGAAACAAGTATCTCCACTTCTCATGTTCAATAATCAAGTAAATAAACGATCTTTGGCATCAAAATAACTATATTAGAGCCTTAATCCAAAAAATTAGAATCACTATCAACAACCCTAAATTTCTAGAGGGTTTGATTCACTATCCATCTAAAGCCTTCATCACCTTTCCAACATCAAAATCATTAATTTAATAGAAGAATGGAGTACAAGATGAAGTTGAACATAATTTACACAAATGAGAGAAACAAGAAAGTGAAGACAAAACATCATGAATTAATCCACATAAACTTGTTTTTATGATTACAGGGTAAACCGAATTACCGAACAAAGGGGACACATCGAGTGTGAATCAGACTCATAACCTCAAATAGATAGTAATACCCGCTCTTCAATTGAGACAAAAGCCGATCCTCCATAAACTTGTTTTTAGATCATTCATCAACTTGAACAATTGTTTGATCCCATAGAGACAATAAACCAAAGGTACTTATAAGAGTTTTTTTTCCCATCTTTTTCCTATGTAAAAAGTAAAATCTAGCTCAATGCAAACAAATATGCATTCTTTCTACTCAATGCCCACCATAGATAAAGAATTGAACATCTAGAAAAAGACAAAGGAAATTGTAGCAAATCTAACCGGGTCGATTTCGCTTAAGGGAAGCTTTGGCATCAGATCTTAAAGCACCACTGGAATCACCTTCAGATGAAGCTTCTATAGACTTAGTTACAGACTTAGAAAGATCAGCATAAAGCTCAACAATCCTTTTGATATTGTTATTAAGCTCCCTTATTAGTCCCACATTCCTGGAAATGTTATCAGGAAGTCTAGATTCATGGTTTTGGTTGATCTGATTGATGAGTAATCTGTTTTGGTCCAATATGCTCTGCACTTGCCCAAAACTCTTCTGAAGAAATGTTTGTAATACCTTATTGTCTATATGTGGATCATTACCAAGTCCTGAAAACATGTTTCTTTCCATTTATATATACACCCAACTTTTGATTACCACTACACAATCAATTGTCCTTCACCAAACTGCCAAACAGGAAATTAAAAGCATTAATCTTGATGGGGAAAACCAATTGTGTTAATGACTTAAGGGGTTATTTGGCACATGGGATTTCAGAAAGGGAACGGAATTTTGTCCCAAAAAAGTCTAAGCTTTTGTTTGTTTAAAGGGAATTGGAACTGAACAGGAATAAAAAATGACACCGCTAACGGCCCGTTTGATTAGGGATACTGAATAGTGATAATGGGAATGATTTATAGTATAAAATTTTATCAAAAGTTCTATATTACAACTATAGTAATAAAACTTTCATCACGAAAAAGTTTTTTCTTTACAAATTTTCATTACCACCTAATATCACCTCTCTCAATTATAATGCATTGAATGAATTTTAACGAAGAAAATGAAATGATTGAAGTTGGACAAGCGTGACCATCAAATCAACCAAAATTACACTAATTTCAAATTTTTTATTTTCAACGCCGCAGTTTATTACCAACTACCAGACAGACACTAAATGTAAAGGACATAGCAATTTAGTACTAGATAAAAATAACCACTACAACAAATTAAAGTAATAAACTAATTGTACCTAAAGCTATCAAAAATTAACCCGTTTAACCGGAAAATGTACATACTCAAAACTCGCTGAACACCTAGATGTATAGCATACCCATTAATCATAATGATATCTTCTCATGGTCAGAGATGTTTAAATCCATAAAAGGTAAAGAATTAATTGCAAAACACATGAAATTGCATAGAAGAGACAAAGAGTACTTAGAAAAAATCATAAATTTTTAACCTAATTCTTTTAAGAAAATTTATCATATGGTAAGGGGGTTTGAATGATAATTGGAGAATTTTAACTGTTGGAAGGTGATTATTAGAATTTCTTTTTAGGCATGATGAGATATGAAAAGCAGATCCCATTTTCCATAAAAGGGAACCTTTTATAAATGTACTCTGAAATACTCACCTAAAGTTTTACAGTTTCAAAGAAGAATCTCTATCAAACACACCCAGTCAAGATGCAGCAGCATACAAAATGGTCGCCATTAAAATTGTACTATAAACACCACAACAAATCTGTTTTTTTTTCTTCCAAAAATTCATCATCATACAGGAAAATGAACTCTTCAAACATATTGAACATTTGAATTTCAAATAATCAGAAAAAAAAACTCACCCAAAAGAGGAGAATTTAATTGGTACCCATAAAAGAATTATCAAAAAATAAGAGAAATTAAAAGGTACCCATCATAGATTAAACAAGAAAAGAAAAACCCAGTAAAAAAACAAAAGAGATTTAGGGATATTTATAGGAAAAAAAAAAGTTGCAAGTTTAGTCACACTTATTAAATGAAAAAATATTATTAAACTGTACCTTTTTTTGAAAATCTGAAACATTATGTGAAGGAGAAGACACAGATTGAATAAGTGATTCCCGAGAAGAAGAGAAAAAGAACGGCGATTGAATCGAATCTACCGGAAGAAACAACGACCCTGAAATTCTGTAAATTTGATGTTTGAGAAAAAAAGATGAGCGAGAAAGAGTGAGAAAGAATATGTAGATTTGACAGTCACGCTCGGACGCAACTGTCTTCTTTTTTTTATTTGTTTGTTTTGGGGATCAATTTGTGTACTCTTTTTGTCCGGGTGCAGTAAAAATTGACAAAGTTTAGAAGATTCGGTGTATATGTAATTTTTGTTTTCTGGGAATAAGATTCAGTGCAATTTAAAAATCATAAAAAGGGAAAGTTGAATGTAAGCATGTCATTTGTCTTTTTTTCATTGGATGATGTTAATGAAATTGATTTATTTGCATTTTTGTTTGACTTTCCATATTTACACGTTTGCATTTTTGGAAAAATTTATACATTAATGAATGCAATAAATCATAATTATTCCAATTACACTGTTATATAGAAAGGTACAATTTAGAAACTTATACATAAAAATAGATAAAAATAAAAATACACTGGTAGAAAATTATATTGCAAAATATTGTCTGCTTTTTTGTAATTCAATTATTCCTTTATGAAAATAAAAATGTATAAACACTTTTATGGATGAAATTACAATATAAATAGCCACATATGACCCCAATTGTTTGCTCATACTATTTCTATTCTCTGAATTTTTAGTGTTGTTTAATAATATTTTATAGAATAACCATTAGTTTAATTACATTCAAAAATTCAAGGTGAGATGGGAACATGGAATATTAATGACTATTAATAAAAGTCAAGGACAAACAGTTTCTCATGTTGGTCTATTCCTACCTTAGTCTGTTTTTAGTCATGAACAATTTTACGACGCCATTTCTAGAGTGACTAGAAGGAAAAGACGAAGAATTCTCATATGCGACAAGGATGGTGAAACATGTTATCGTACTGAGAATGTAGTATATATATTGATATGTTTCAAAACCTATAAACTTTTGATTAACAACGTATATTGGGTTTCTTTATATTTAATTCTTTTAATTACAATATATATGTGCAAATATTTATTACCCACCTTTATATAATATTTGTATTAGTCTAAAATTTCATTAAAATATTAACGTAAGTAAAAATCCGTGCATTGCACGGGTTTTTATACTAGTTTTATGATAATTTTTAAGAATTTTGTATTTTTGAACCCTTAGCATATATACTATGTAATTTAATAATAAAATTTTTAATTTTTCGAAATCCTGTACAGTTAAATATATTGAATATCCTTAAAACCTCCTCTAGTAGGTCAATTTACGAAATATAGGAGTATAAATTTAACATCGAATTTTAAATGTGATAAATTATGGACATTTTCCTTTTTTAATTTACGTTTGACTATTCTTTTATGTAGTTTGTTTATCGATTCATTTACTTAGAGTTGTATATAATTAAAAATTATAAAAATTTGATATTATGAATATATGTGACGAGATATATTTTAAATGAGTAATTTAATTTATCTGCAAATTATGATATATACTTTAACTGAAATTAAGATTCGTTGGTCTAGAGTTACTACATGATTTTGAGTGGATCATATTCATTCATAGTATAAACAAACACATTTTCCTAATTGCTTAGTGCTATCAATATTGGGTCCACTAAGTGTTATGTTTGGGCTTTTTCGATGCTAATCTTTTACCCAATCAGTAAGATATTAAACATACTTTGGATTTGCTATTTTCATCGACTATAAATGTTTCACAACATGCCAATTTTCTTTTTAGTGAATTCTTATCCATAGTGATATGCTATCCATTTTGAAGTGCTTGATGATGTTGTTTAAAAAGTAGTTGGTTGTTCTATGGCTAAGGAGGGTCATGAATTATGATAGAATTGAGTAATCTACTTAGATTGAGATTTATATAGTCTGATGGGTTTAAGATTTTAAATAGATTTTTAATGACTCATAAATGTATCTTAAATTAAAAGTTAATTTTTATGAGTAAATTTAAGATATAATTAGGTTTGAAATGAGAATATAAGTCGAGTATAAGTCACTACCATATTCAAATCAATATAAAATGTACTTAAAATTGATTATACATTAAGTTCAGGGCAATTGAAGGTTTATGATGGGTATAAAATGGTTTTAATTTGAAAACCTTAGATCCAAATCTATATATTTTATTGGACTTGACCACAGACCTTAAATTAGGATCTGGTTTTCTAGATTCTTTGACACATGACTGAACATGTTTACGACTTATATCTTTACGACTTTGAGCTAACTTTTGAATACCAAAATAGTAAATAAGCAATAAAGAAAAAAAGAAATTTGAATACTAAAACTTTTGATTATGAAATCAACAGATTAAAGCCCCTAAGAAATCAATCCCAAACAAAGACTTAAAAATTACTAATGATCCGCTCTCAAAAAAAATTACTAATGATCCTAGGAGATTATTTATACTAAACAAAGGATAAAAGACATTGAGTTATTTAGACTAAAAAGCTCAATACAAATAAAATTTTAATGACTATTGTCTTCTAATAGATATAAATTTCTAATTTATGTCATGGAAAAACTCTAAATAATCAGTTTTTAAATTCACTTTTGTTGCATCATTTCAACTTCTTGATGCCAATTTATGATCAAAATTGTGATTAAGAGTTAAGACTTGGAAGTCATATTTTTACTAGTAAATCGTTGCATATATATTTATATGAAAAATTATTGTGAATAATACAATCTTTTGTTAATTTTCCTATAATAATACGAATTTTTGATTAACCATGAATAATATCAACTCTGGGTTTTTTCTAGAATAATGCCAATTTTAGTTGATTAACTAATTTACTAAATTTTTTTGTCATATAATAACCTATAGTTTGATTTTTAACATGTTAGGAATATTTTAGGAAAATACCCCCGTAAGTTGGTATTATTCATGGTTAATCAGAGTTGGTACTCCCTCCTATTCATAGAGAATGAGACATTTTCTTATTTGGTCAATTCACTGAAAATGCCCCTTTCTATTTTTGTCATTCTTTTTTACCCTTTTACCCTTACTACAACAAGACAACAACATATAAATATCAATACCCTTTATGGAAAAAGAGTGTTTTCCATTCACTTTTAAGTGGTCTCCCACCCCTCCTTGGTTTTGGTGCAAAAACTCAAATGTCTTGTTCTCAATGAATAATATGGAGTATTATTATAGAAAAATAATCAAAAAGTTATATTATTTCAGGTAATTTTCCCTATTTATAACGATCATCTAATAACAGAATGTTCTTGAGGAGCTTGGGCGAGATATATGACTTCTCGAGCGATTGACTCGATTGCGAGCTTGAGCGAGTAATTCAACGTCTACACATTCCCTCCTCATCAGACATTAGTGTTCAAAACAAGCACATTTCAAATTGCTCAAACTTGTGTTTTCTTAGGATTTTCCACCTTTCAACTCTTGTCTACTTATAAATAAATTTCTTTCAATTTATCTTATTTTGTTCCTCTTGACCAGGCCCTAACCTAATTCTTAATGAAGGAGAAAAGAAAAAAAAGGAAAAAAAATACAAGAGAAAACAAGAGGAAAAAATGTAAAGAGTTTATAGGAAAGACGGTGAATAAAATTTGAATGACTTCAGATTTGCAACCATAAGGTTTAAGTTGAAATTTCAGAAATATGTATACGACTTGGGTTAATTTCATAAATGTTAGTTAGAATTGGGCCTATACCAAATTCTAATTCTTCAAGTTAAAATTTAGAAATGAAATCGAAATTACAAATCGACTATTAAATTATTTTATACTTATGTAAGTTAAAATTTCAGAGTTATACCACTTAGATTTAATAATATAGAAAAGTTAGGGATATGTGATTGATTTGGGAATTTGATTCTAATCTATGGTCCCTTTAGGAGAGACAATCATCTATCTATAAAAAATACTAATGAAGAAACGAGACTGACACATGAGTCTCTCCAGCTCTCCTTCATTAGTTTCCCTCCCATTTTTTTGAATTGCAGCTGACTTTTTTGTGAAAAAAATTACCTAAATAAATTGAATTTATTTAAGTTAACAGAATACAAATTACAATTACAATATATTCTAACAATAATTTCCTAAATCAATTGAATTTATTTATAGATAGTATTCAATTTCTTGCACGTTATACATTAGAGACTTTCATTATTCTAGCAATACATACAATCAATTATACGTTATACTTTACAATTGGACAATACAATAATGGGGAATCTTTGAAAAATAGCAACACAATATTTGTTCCCAAAACTGCAACACTGTGCATAATAAAGGGTTTATTTTAACCCTATTTTTTAACTATAAATGCATGAAAAATCTAAACTCTTTTGTCATGCACTTTACAGACACTTAGTGATATTCAAAATTCAGTTTTTTTTAGCACAATTTATCTCAATGGCTCAAAGCTATCACATGATTAAAAATATTGTGGGAGAAACCGAAACATGGAGAATAAAAATCAAGGCAATTTATCAATGGAAAACAATTGAGCAGAATGAGGATGTGAATGGCATTCATACAATTCTTATAGATGAAGAGGTTAAACAAATTGGTTTGTTATGGCATCTAAAAAATCTAGAAAGTAATACCAAGCCCCAAATTCTTATTCATGGCGGCATTAATAAAATATAATGTGCAAAAATTTATGGCACAAAATACAATAAGAATACCATGCCAGATGAATTATATGGAACGACATATAGAACTAGAATAATGCATAAACATGTACCAAATTAAAATACCTAGCCAAATGCACAATTATTTAATGTTTTGTTTCGTTTAACAGAAGGAAACTCAATGACGGTTCAATAATTCAAAGGTCATTGCTTGAGGTATCTAATCATAGTTTAAAATCATCAGAATTAGTATTTCTTCATAATCATGAGGCTGTGCAATTGAAGGATATAGTACTGCTGCAAAAGGTTATATCACATCGTTAATTTATAATGCAATTATCTTAAATACAAAATAACTAAACTATTGAATCGTATGCACATTATGAACTATAGGAAGGTTACTATGTCACATATGGTACAATCACATCTATAGATTGTGAGCACGAATGGTCTTATTCATCATTTTACAAATGCTATGATGCTGTTAAAAAAGAATCAGATGGTTCCATGAGTTGTCTTACATGCAAAGTACCTATTCTAATTGCTTGGCCAAGGTAAATAATTAGCATAAGATTTTTATCTTTTTGACTTCTATTGATAAAGGTAAAATTTTAAAAATAGACTCAACTAATCTAAATACCATCAATGTGATTTAAAGATATATATAATTATTTGACTTCATATTGAAATATAAAGGTACAAATTTTTTGTGCGTGTTTCGGATGGTGTCGGGCAATCAACATTTGTTCTTTTTGACACACAAGTGAAGAAATAATTACAAGTTACTGCTAAAGAGTTAATTGATAAGCAAGTTAAGGTAATTATAAATAGCATTGAAGTATTGCATTTTCAGAAAGAAACTATACCATTTCTACCAATATTTTCATCTTATTTTTATAGAATGGAGATACTGAAACGTTTCCAGAGGAGTTGGAAAAACTCATCAACAAAAAGTATCTGTTTGTGTTTAAAGTTAGCAAATACTTTAACATAGAAAAGAAAAGCAAGTCATATTCAGTAAGTAAGCTTACCACTGATGAAGAACTAATTTTAAAATTCTGTCAATGTTTGTACTCCAAAAAGGTATTGGCTTTTTTCTCAAGATATAGCTTTATTCAAATAGCATATCTAAATTAAACTACCAAATGACTATATGTTAATTTTTTAATCAGGAAACTGATAGTTCTGTAGAATCAAAAGAACTTTCCACTTCTATGAATCAAGATATTATGCAAGTAATATTTTTTTAGTTTATATAATATAATCGTAAAAATATCAATAAACAATATTGATTATAATTATTGAAATGCAGAATTGTGACTCAACAACAGAAAATAGCAACATTCAAACACCAATAAAGGGAGGATTGGAGAAGGTCATCGACATTAGTGACTATGAGTATTCTACAAATAAGAAGACAGTTGAGGATCAAATCAAAACAAAAAGAAGTTTGGACAACATATATGACATTAGTGATCTCCAATGTTCTACCAGCAAGAAACATATAGTTGTGAAGAAGGAGAAGGAACCTATAATAAATTAAATCTATTGATTCAAATAGACAATGCTTTTTGGTTTATTGAATTAGCTAATAAGTTGAATGATAATATGGAAATATTTAATAAACTATGTTAACTCATTCAAAATCAAACATGCATAAAACTGTAGATCAAATTACAATCCAGTTAACTACATTTTAAAAAGGTATAAACATCTATCAACAACATTGTACGTATTATTATGGTATATATCAAGAAATCAGGTTGTACGTATTATTATGGTATATATCAAGAAAGCATACCTGATTTTATTTATACGTGTAGATAAACTAGAAACCAATTGTGAAATTTTTCCTTGATATTATATGAAAAACCTTTTAAATATTGAAAATTCGATCCATCGTTTTATAAACTAACCAATTTTAGAAAAAAAAAATTCACTTAAAAATATTTTTTCAATTTGAAGAAATGATTAGTGATCTATTTTTTCATATGAAAGATCCACGGAAATCAAAATTAAATTTTAAAGAAAAAAATAATAAATTTTTTATGAAAAACAAAGGATAAATTCGTTTAGTTTTTTCGAAATCGTTTAAAATAAACTAGATGGAATGTTATAAAATAAAAAGAATTGACTCATAATATCACATACTAATCTAATTTATCAATAAATCCAATTAAAAAAAAGGAAAAATTACCCAAAATAATCCCAACTATCTTCGATTTTCCTACAATAATCCCAACTATCAATTAACCATGAATAATCCCATTTATTGTATCGGTTTTCCCGGAGTGATGTTGGATGACTTGTAACCGGCTCCTAATAATTAATTTAATTTTCTTTTTTTTTTGTTTTCTTTTTTCAAAATGTTTTAAAAAATTTCCAAAGCTTTGTTCTTTCTTCAACAAAGCTTTGCCCTTCTATTCCAGTAACTTCCATGGCAGGCCTCCACAAAATTGGTCCTTTCTTCAACAAAGTTGGTCCTTTCTTCATCAATTTTGAAGACGCCGGTACTCCAAGTCTTGGTTCACTGATTTTCGACCTCCATTCCAATAGCAATTAATGGTAAATTTTCTTAATCTTGTAAAATTAATTTAGCTACTGTAATGTGCTGAAATATTGATATTTTTTGAATGTTTTCATAATGATGAAATGCTTTTGATAATGACGAAATAGCTACTGCACAGCACAACACTAAGAGCAGCATAGCACAACACTAAGAGCAGCACATCACAACACTAAGAGCAGCACAGCACAGCTACTGTTTTGATAATGGTGAAATGCTTTTGATAATTTTATGTTTTGATCAAGTACATCACAGCACATAATGGATTGTTTTGTAGCACAAATCAAGTAGCACATCACATAATATGTTGTAGCTACTGTTTTCAAATTTTGTTTTCCTTTTCCTACTATTTTGATACTTTGTAGCTAATGTTTTGATCCACATAATGGTGAAATAACTACTGATGATGGTGAAGTAGCCAATTTAAATATTACAGCACAACAAATATGGTGAAATAGCTACTGCTTTCCTTTTCCTACTGTTTTGATATTTTGATAATGGTCTTAATACTACACAGAGCATATTAAGGGCTGTGGGAATTGAACTTCCAAATGCCGAACATAGGCATTGTGCGAGACTGAGACATATATATGCTAATTGGAACAAAAGCTTCAAGGGTGAGGAGATGAAGCTACTATTTTGGAGGTGTGCAAAGGAGGAGGGTATGTGTTTTAATGGAGGAGAGAAGTATTAGATGGAGATGAAGATGCTGGGTTATAAGGTAAGGTAAGTAACAGTTAGTAACCGGTTCAATAGGTAAGAAATGATTCAACAACACTCCAGGTAAAATGATGAAATAGATGGGATTATTCATGGTTAACTGATAGTTGGGATTATTGTAGGAAAATCGAGGATAGTTGGGATTATTCTGGGTAAATTTTCCTAAAAAAAATTCTACATAAAAAATTGACTTAGTTTTTTATAAGATATATCTAGATAAATCAATTTGAACTTTTTTAGAGAAGAAAAATACCTGTAATTTTATTATAATTGAAAGATAAAAACCAGTAAAACTTACATAAAAGTTTTAGATACTAAGAGAGAATTTTGAATATTTAGAAAGAGAAAAGAATTGGAGTGTAAATTGCAAATGAGAGATGAGTGAATAGTTGTGCAAGTGCATTATTATACTGACAAATGTGTATGCATTACTCTAATACCGATTCCCAACACCAAAACATCATGACACTTTAAAGAATACAATGGTATTGGAATGGTTTTGGCCCATTGTTTTTCAATGCTATGTATATGAATGGTTTTTACTTTTGTTTTACCCACTATTTATTTATTCACATATCAATCAATACACTTTCTCCGTTTCGAAATACTTGCTACATTTTGTTTTTGGGTACTATTTATCGTTTAAGCTTATTTTATATATTGCGGCTGATATGTAAGTAATAATATAGTCAAGTGGGATCTTTTTTTAACCGTCTAATCGCATACTTTCATTATATAAACTTTTTATAATTTTAAATGTGTATAATTCGACATATAAATGAATAAAATAATACATTGGATTGCGTAAAAAAGTTAAATGTAGCAAGTATTATGGAACGGAGGAAGTATTGTTTAAATTAGTACTCCCTCCGAATCATTTTAGATGTCCCATTGGGGTCCATTAAAAAGGTGGTAATTGTGTATTTTAATTGATTAAATTAATTGTAAATTAATTGATTATATTAATAAAAATTAAATCTAGACAAATCAAATAATATCACACTTTGCTATTCTCTCTTATCCACCATTATTGTCTTATTTGATTTTGACACATTTGTCAATTAGTTAGTCTTATTCCCATAAAGAAAGTTAGTATTCAAAATTATAACAAGTTAATGTCATTACTACCTATCTACTTTATATTTCTATTTACTTTGGCTTATTGTTTAGTTATTAAATAGGTAATTTGACCTATGATTATATTTAAAAAAATTATACGAATGACAATATTTTTTCAAGACCGTTAAATGGAGACCAAATGTGTGATATTTTTTGACATTTATTAGAAATAATTCAAAAAAAATCATTCAATTATTTTTTAAAAAATAAAGCTTTATTGTAAGGAAAAATGTAGAAATATTAGTTGATTGTTTAAAACAATTAAATAAAATTTTATCTCAAAAAAAAACAATTGAATAAAATTTATTCAAGAAAATATATTAATAAATATATATATATATATATATAATATCTAAAATACAACTAATATCCTTTAATAAAATATTATACAAGTATAAAATTAATTTATTTTTTTTTTTCCAAACTCCGTCCATGGCACGGGTATCTATCTAGTAGGCTAATAAACTAATAACAACTAGACATAGTTTTAAAGTTAACCCAAGTTCAAGGACAATGGATAACATTATCTGATACAAGTTCCTACTACCATTACCAATCAAGTCTATTCAATTAATCTAATTAATTAGATTGGTTGAATAATTAAGGTAATTAAGGTTGGCTTCACATTTTGAGTCCTAGCTAGTTATCTTATTATATAAATATAAATATTAATTTTATATAAATCGTGATTAGACAAAGTAAAAATTGATTAAATATCAAATGATGGATGGTCCATGCTATATTACTTGGCGGATCTTAGTTTTGGACGTGAATGGGAATAATTTTTCATAATTAAAGCTTGATTCTTATCAATTAGTGTGCAACACATGGTCTAATTGAGGTTTGCAAGATTCATAGCTGGGTTCAAGTTTGGTTTACATACATAATTGAATATTCGCTCCGTTTTCATTTTCATATGTTCTTCTCAGATAGAATTTACGAATTTTAGTGTCAAATATTGACTCATCATCATCATCACCATACCCAGTGTATTTCGCTCATAGAAAACTATGATCAGGGTCTGGGGAGAAAAGAACGACGGCAACTCATACCCATATAGGAGAGTGCAACCAAACATTGACTACGATTTCTTATCGATCTATAGGAAAAAACATATTCATGTGAGATCTTGTTAGATTCTTCTCAATATATACTTTTTAAATATCGACATTTTAAAATTTTTTAAAACTCACAATTAAAATTATTTGATTTTAAAATTTGCATTGGGATCTGTGTGAAAAGTAAATTAAAAGAAAATTGAAAACAGAGGGAGCATTAAGGTTTATTTTTATCAATAATTGAAAAACCTTAGTTTATAGACAATAATAATTATTAAAAAGTTTGATTATAATCTCATTTATAGTCGTAAAAAAAAATATAATCCTAACATTAAGTTCCATATATTTCTTGTAGTTTAATTAGAATTTTATAGGATACATGACATAAGGTTATTACTTTCTATAAAAAAAACATCCATATAGTTTAAAAGTATATCCATATAAATTCTATCAAATCACATTTTCATTAACAACACTATTATTAACAACACTATTCTAGTGATGATGTAGTCATCAAATTTTTTATAAAATTTTTTAACACAAAACAAGCAAAATTTCAAAATGCATAGTCGAACAATGAAAATTTCAGATCAAACAAATTTAGTGTATGAATATACACAAATTCTTGTGAGAGACGGTTCTTTGAGAGACTATCTTTAATTTGGCCGGTCCATTATATATTTTTTAAAATATTATAAGTAGGCATTAAGAATGGTGTAAGTAGACACTTAAAATATTAAAAGTAGGCATTAAAGATACGATAAGTAAGCATTAAAAATAATGTAAGTAGACATTAAGAATACAGTAAGTAGACATTAACTTTTAATAGACTGGACTTGAGATATGTCTTTCAAAGAGACGGATTTTCAAGAGACTAACTGATGAATAAAAAGATTAATAAGGTTGAAGTACTTACAATTACATATACTTCTTTACCATTTAAAGCCCATGTTCAATTTAATGGCCCATACTCACTCTGGTGAACATTTCTATTAGAGAAATTAGGGGCAAATCTATGTCTAGGCCTGACCCATAGGCCATAACTATCTATCATCATAAAGCCCGAACATTTGAACTCAATATTCTAAATAACCAGTCTCCTGATAGACCGTATCTTTGAGTGATATTTCTTAAGTCTAACCCATTAAAGCTTAATGCATATTCTTACTCTGCATTTTTCTTTATGGGACAACCCAATTAGAGATGGTCTCTCAAAGAGACCGTCTCTCACAAGAATTTGTATATTCTAAATGATCCGGAGGCCGTTAAAAGAGGGTCACAAGTTTTTTCTTTAGAAAATTTAAATTTAAAAATATTATATATTATATTTGATAATAAAAACTTCACCTTTTGATAAAAATACATCTAAAATGATCTACTGATACTTCAACATGTTCATGAACTTCATATCAGTTCATATTGGTTCATGTGATCTTTCATTGATGCATATACATCATAGAACAACCAAAAATACTTTGGATACATCCATGCAAGTTTAAAGATGCAACAGAAAACAATCGAAAAGTACATTGGATAAATAAATGGTATAAATATGAGATTTGTATATATTAAATTATTAACCAAAAGATTAGATTTTATCATTTGAGAGGATATAGTAGAGATAGTCATGAGTCAATTTTGGGTCGAGTCCAACAAAATTTGGAACCAGACCTAATATTTTTGGAAAATTTGAAATAAATAAGATTATTTATCAAAAAAAAGTATACAATAAGATAATATTCAAACTTATTCTAAAACTAAGTGTGTAATCCGCAAATCTTAGGTTCGGGCTGTTCGCACTTAGTAAGTGTGAACAGACTGAAAAACTGAAACAGGTTGTTCGCTGTTACTAACAGCGAACAGCCTGTAACAATGAATAACCTGTTTTTGGTTTTCAGTCAGTTCACACTTACTAAGTGCGAACAACTCTTGTCTTAAAATCAGCATGTTGACCCTGTTTGACATGTTCGCAGTTATTAAGTGCGAACATACAGTAGATTTTTTTTGA
Source organism: Amaranthus cruentus (assembly GCA_019425755.1). Lineage (NCBI taxonomy): Eukaryota > Viridiplantae > Streptophyta > Magnoliopsida > Caryophyllales > Amaranthaceae > Amaranthus > Amaranthus cruentus. The sequence continues at coordinate 7,132,501 of CM033459.1, read as the reverse complement.
CCAGTTTATTATTGTTCGCACTTACTAAGTGTGAACAGACTCGAACCTGTGCTTTGAGGTATCAGGCGCTTATATTTGGAATAAGTTTGATTTGAATCTTATTGCATGCTTTTTTTTTATTAAGAATCTTATCTATTTCAAATTTTTATATTTTTGAAGAACTTACACTCAAACTCGAATGCGAACTCTTGTGGTCTTAAAATGTTGGACCAGAACCTAGACCCTTTGATGTATTCAAACCTAGACTCGTCGGGTCTTATGGATCTAGATCTACTGATCTAGGGTCCTACATGGGTCATAAATGGATCTTGATGTAATTACTCATACACTCTTTTACATTTCAAAGGATTTATTAATGTATTAAAATGGGTTTATAGATCGTATATACGTCCAAATTGAGTTTAAAGAATTATTGAAATATGTCTAGATTTAATTAACGATTGATTTTGGATTCTGCAATAGACCGAGTTTAAAGCAGATGTGACATGTCTGCGTCTTAAATGGATCTAAAAAGAAATTCTAGGTTTGAGTTTAAGTCTTTAGCCTAGATCTAGATCTATTGGATCCAAGTCTGAGTCTTAAATGGATCCAAAAGGAGATTTTAGGTCTGAGTTTAAGTCTTTGACCCATATCCAAATCTGTTGGATCCAAATCCAAGTCTGGGTCTTAAATGGATCCAAAAGGAGATTCTAGGCCGGTACATAAAGAAAAATATAGAGAAAGTTACTAAGTGGGCATCAAGGATATTGTAAATAGGCATTTAGGATATTATAAGTATTGTACACTTACTCGGTGGGCGTTAAGAATATTGTAAGTAGGCATTAAAATACTGTAAGTAGACATTGGATGGTGTAAGTAGGCATTAAAACTAGGAAAATTTACTTTTAAAAATCCGACCTTTTGTTTGTTCGTTTTTGAAAATCCCACATTTCGATTATTTTTTAAAAATCCGACCTTTACCTCCGTTTTCTTTTATAGTACATACCTCCCTAACTTATCTGAACAACTGGTTGATTTCGAATTTTTTAAAAAAGAGAATAGAAAATTTTAATTTTAAAAATCCGACTTTTTGCTTGTTCTCTTTTAAAAATCTCACCTTTTACTTGTTCTCTTTTAAAAATTCAGACCTTTTGCTTGTTCTCTTTTAAAAAATGATGAATTTTCAAATTTATCCAGTCACCGGTAAAAATGTTCAATGAAGGAAAACAGAGGCAAAAGGTCAGATTTTTAAAAAATAATCGAAAGGTGGGATTTTTAAAAGAGAACAAACAAAATATCGAATAACACATTAAAAATATTGTAAGTAGATATTAAAAATACGGTAAGTATAAGCATTAAAGATGATGTAAATAAGTATTAAGAATGATATAAATCGGCAGTAAAGATACAGTAAGTAGACACTAAACTTTAATGGATTGAGCCAAAAAAACGTATTTCAGAAAAATGGTCTCTCAATAAACCGACCAAAGCTTTAGATAAGTAGAAATTTCTAAACAATCACCGTGATTTGTAAATCACCATATAAAAACAAAAGAAATAATAATAAAATAACTAAAATAAGAAAAAGATAAAGTAAATTATCCAAAATCTCCCCTATAAAATTAGGCCACGTAGTGTGATTTACTTCTCTCACAAATAACCATGATTTACCCAGACTTCCTCTTAGATAAGTTATACCCATCCCATGACTCTGAGGCATCAGCCATGACCATCCCCAAATTTTCCTTTTGTTTTTTAGAGGCAAAAAAAACATCTACATCAACTTTTCACGCTGTATCGAAAACAACTGTTCAATTCTCTCCAACTCACACTCCAAAAAAACCGAGTTCAAAATGTTGACCACAACCAGTCGACCACTATTCAACTCACCAATGAATCGCTTCCCAACTCGCCGCCCTTTCCTCCGCCGCTTTTTTTCTTCCTCCGCCACTCAAATCAAAATGTCCTCCACCGTTGAACATGTCGTTCTCTTCAACGTCAAACCCACTGCTGATTCATCTCAACTTTCCGCCATGGTCAACGGTCTTAACAGCCTCAATACACTTCCAATGGTCCTCCATTTATCTTCCGGAAAGCTCCTGAAGAACCGATCTTCTTCTCATACTTTCACACACGTTCTTCACAGCAGATACCGCACTAAGGAAGATCTTGCTAACTACTCTGCCCACCCAGATCATCTATCCGTCGTTCGAAGCAGTGTTTTACCCATTTGCGATGATCTCATGGCGGTTGATTGGGTGGCGGAGAATATTGATCCTGTTGTGGTTAAACCCGGTTCTGCTATGAGACTTCAGTTCGTTAAACTCAAAGATGGGGTTGGTGAATCTGAGAAAAGAGTGGTTTTTGAAGTAATTAATGGGTTGAAGGAAAAAGTTAGTGAGATTAAGCAGTTTTCTTCTGGGGAGAATTTTTCTCCTGCTAGAGCTAAAGGATTTGAGATTTGTTCAATTGGGATTTTTGATGGGGTTAAAGAGTTGGATGGTTTGGAAGGGAATTTGAAGATTGGTGAAGAGAAAGATAAGGTTAGAGAATTCATTGATAGTCTTGTTGTTGTTGATTATGTTGTTCCTCCTTCTCAATCTGCTAGTCTTTAATTATTGATTATGGATGGTATGTTGAACTGGAATCATATTCAATAAAGTTTTGATCTTTTATCATTGTTGGAACTCCTGTTTTGTAACTTTAACTGTTTGTTGGGTTATGAGATTCTGCAACTTGAATAATGAGACATTGGGAATTTGGGAGTCAAATGATGCTGATAAGAAATTGATGGGATATTTTTTATCTTGGCAATGATTCAAGTTTTATAGCCCTACTTGTTATTATTTACATATGTTTGTATCCTTTTTTTGCTTTTCTGACTGACATTTTACCTTCACATATAAGCTTTTAGAATGATGGTAAGAAATCTTAATGAATGGAGAAGGAAAATTCATGAGGATGATCATTTTTCATGTAGTTGAATAGTTGATATTGAATTGTTGATCTTTTGGGATTCAGACTTGCTCTTGAATAGGAATGATGCACTTGAATTGTTTGTGTGATTGACATTGGAAAATGGTTTTAGGAGTAGTGGAGTACTGGAGTACCTTTTGATACAATGTGCAGTTGTGGAAGATGGACAGAAGGTTCTATTTTAGTCAATTTATGTTGTTGTACTTCTTGGATTTATGTTGTAGCTTTGCTGAGTTAACTTATGAACATATCTCTTCTACCTTGTTTCCTTGGCTGCATATCTTTGAGCTTTGACTGTGGCCAATGAAATGGCTGTTAGCAAATTTTGTATGATGACTATGCTTTGGATTGACCTACATTCCACTTATTCTTAATAGCCGATTGTGATAGAGTATATAGCATATCATGGGCGTCAACTACAAGCTTTACACTATGTTAGTATAACATTTTTTGGGAAGGAGGGGAGGGGAGAGGAAATTGGTGCAAAATTGGTGGTTTTTCCATCCAAATCTTTCCGATGTTTGAACTTAGAAGGATTTATTTTATTGAAAATGTGAAGGAGTTCCTCTTTTCAATTTTCTTTCCTCCATTCTGTTGAATTGAGCTGGACTCATTGTCAATGTGAGCATATTAGCGTATAATCGAGAAACACAAGTGTACACACCATCTTTAATTTATCGATGTGAGACAAACCTTGCAAACACATGCCTTCACTTTCCCTATCACTACCCAAATAAGAGGAATGCAATCCTTTCCTTTTTCTTCCATTCCTCTTTATTTATTTCCTCCTATTCAAACACAATGTTAACTATTGGTTGAGTTAGTTCCGTGACAATTTATAATCACCAACCCTAGCTGAGTGGAAGAATTCTTGATAATGTAATTTTTTGGGTGGGTTAAGGAACCAATGTGGATAATTAAGCTTAATAATGAGGACAACGGAGAACATTTTGGAAATGGCATACCCCATTCAGCTAGTTTGTAGAACTGAAGAGAACTGAACTCTCGGCCTCAAAATTTATGCTAAGAACTAATATGTTGTAAGGATAGAAATTGAGGGAAATATTCGGTGGAAAATGCTAAATGAAATCGGTCGTGGAAAATTTTGAAGAGCCTCCTTTTGCTAAGAGATACTTATGGACTCGTCTTATTTTGAAATATGCTATAATATCTAAAGATTTTGTAAAATGACGATTGATTATAAACACTTGGGTTTTTCTTTGATCTTC